>JANDKE010000200.1:0-32885 GCA_027627275.1 Coprinellus aureogranulatus | reverse complement strand
GTTCGGGGCGGGTTCGGGGCAGGGTTCAAATTCGGATTCGGATTCGGATTCGGGTTCGGGTTCCCCTGCGTCTGAATCATTCCAATCGTACCATCGTCGCTCCTCGCCCTCGAGTTCTAGCTTCTTCAACTCATCCCATGGCATTTCGTTGAACAGATCTATAACCGCCGTCAGGAGAGGCTTCTCGAATCTTGCCAGAGAAGCGAGTGTATTCCATGAGAGTCGATTCATTTCCCGAAGGAGGTCGGGTTGCTGATTCCCGAGCTGAATAAAAACCTGTTCTATGGTCAACGGGGAGACGGAGAGATGCAAGAATGTGTTCGCCGTACATCCAACATGGATTTCTTGGCCATACTCTTCGAGGAAAGCCGAGCGCAACTACAGAGGATGATAGGACCAAAGAACGAAGCGGCGAGCAGTTGAATTCTGAACGTTGAGAGTTTCCCTTTGACGAGTGCCGCCAAACTCTCCCTATCCTCGGGAAGCAAGGGTTTCCCTGTCACCCTACGGTTTTCTTCAATCGTTGAAACACACATAAGGGAGGGGGGGCGCTCACCATTCGACTGCCATTACAAATTTATCCGGAGTTTCTGGGAGATCGGGGATCCGCACGGGCTGGATGGCATCGTAGTAAGTAGATTGCGCTCACGCTGAAGGACACGACTTACCGATCCGGACGCAAGGGGAACAGTATACCCACTCATGAGGAGAGCAAAGTGGATAGCTGCATATTGAAAGTTTTCGAGGATGTTCACCGCTTCTGAGACATCCCTAAGCGTATAGAGGGTATGTATGGATTCTAGCAGCCCATTTCTACCCTCAAGTACTGTGATGTGGGCGGAATCCCTGAACTTCTCAAGGCGTCTCTTCGCCGTCCTCAGGAGCTTGGGCCAATTGCGAAGCGGTGAGGTGTACACCTGCCGTTGTGGAGTCAAATAAACCGAAGTCTGAAAGCTTAAGAGTCAAGAATGGGTACGTACGCGGCCTTCAGGTTGGAAGTTTAGTCGCTTTTCGTACACCCGGATCTGAGGAATACCAAAATCGACACCGTTGCCGTACCCGAAGACTGCTATCAGACGATACAGCATCAGTACATGGACGAGGGTGTCGTATTCCTTCGGTTTCAGCGCTAAATCCAGAAGCTGCTCCTCAGCGTTTGCGTAAATGAAATCCCAGTCCATGGCAAAAGCCTGCTTGAGGACCAGTTCTTCACGGCGCATCTGTTGGTTTGATGTTGTTTCTAGGAAGCGTTCTAACTCGTCGAGATAATAGCCAACTTTCTGGTTAATTTTCAGTATCCAGCGACTTTGCTTCGCCCATGCACATACCTCCAACCCAGGGTGGCAAAGAGCAGCGTGTCGAAAGTGGGACATTGCGGGCCTCTCGTGCAGGAGAAGGGCTTGCAGACCTGGCCAGAGCGTCCGGCGCTGAATTCCGTCAACTGACATTGGAATAGAGAAGCTACCGGAGAGCTTCAAAGGGTGAAGTTTGTCAAAAGGGGTGACCTCCTACGCCTTCGTTCAGACAAGCCTTTGAAATATAGAACAAATCTCCGACAAATGCGTCACACAACGTGTACGCCGCAAAACCTGATCAGAGACCTGGCTATAGAAGCAGTGGGCGCCGCTGTCCATCTCGAAGGAAGTCAGTGAGGACTCCATTCAGCCCTGTGCCATGTGGGTTTCCCTTATCGGGCCAAGGCAAGGTGAACGCAGTCTATGCCAGCTGCATTAAGTAAAGATTTCTCACACATACCTCTACAATAGACCGATGGCTCGCGCGCTCAGCTGCACGATAGCTATCCTTGGAGCGAGAGAAGTACTGGCGGTATGTATTGAAGGAAAGGAATAGTATGGTGTAACGAAAGCTGGCGCCAGTGGCTTGCTCTTCTGCGGCACATGGTCTACAGGAGGGATATGAGCGCAATGATATCGGGAAGCGGTTGCAGCTATACCTGCTCATGACTGCGCGACTTGAAAAATGTCCGGATGGCCTTAGCCTAGGCCTGGAATATGTCCGACATGAGGCCAATCGACTTCTCCGTTTTCTTCGCCATCCACGCGCGTGATCTTGCAGCGTCCGCCTTGGCGCCCAAGTGGACAACGTTCATGATACTGCGAGTAATCACCAGAAGCTCGCATGTTCACGTTGAAGCGAAGATCTTTGGGAGATAGTTGGGCGGGGAAGGGACTCCGGAAGGAGGGTGAAGGAGAGGAGCTTGTTCAGTTCGTTGTCGAGGAACGAGATCGGCATGTTGCGAAAAGCGTTCGGAGGAGGCTCCTATGCAGAAGTCTCTCCCAACATACAGACTCCGGTTAACATTCTGGGCGAAGGTAGTCCAATAGGTCCAGGACCCCTCGACAACATAGGTCTTGTCGTCGAGACCGAGTTCGACCCATTCCTAGGCCTGGAAATCATCGTCTAATTCAACTGCACAACACATATAAGTACATGAGAACGGTATGACAGTGTTTGAATCTCACGAGCTTTACCCGGGCCCATTCGTGCGGTCATTCCGAAGGACATGAAGCCGAGCGTCTGCTCCCCATGGATTGAATGGTAGGTTGCGATGATCTAGAGGGCGTCCACGGTGGATAAGTCGGGCTTCGAGCGTTCCGTCTTCACGTACTTCTTCCCTCTGTCAAAGTACTGCCTTGCCCTGTAGTCGCGGGCAGTGGGATCGTCCGAAAGCCCCAAGGCGAGCGCGAGGAGGGCGTTGTGCAGAATCGGACTCTAGTGCACCGATTTGGGGCATAAGTCCGACTTAGAGGCGCTCAGAGCTCGGTACACGTCGCGGAGGAAGAGGGTGTGACGACGCGGAAGCACGACGACGTCGACGTCACGAACTTGAAGAGGAGGTCAAGGACCCTCGGCAGTGTAAGCAATGGAGGGGTACATATTGGGGATCCCACATACTTGTCGTACCCGCAACGATCGAGAGGGACTGAATGAGGAAGGTAGCTGCAGATTGGACGAGTTAAACGGGATGGGCGAGTTTGGGAAGCTTCCGAACGCACCGGGACCGGCCAAGATCTGGATTATAACGACTCGCCCCCTCAAGCAGAATCACGTAGGTATCGTCCAGGTCCTCGACGATGGCGGGGATTCTTGAAGGCACGTTCTGAATATTGACAGGTCTAAAGCGGAAAACAGATGTGCTGCCATAGGTAAACAAGCCTTCTCCTTCCAGCAATTGTCGATTAGCGCCTTCGCAGGTTGGACAAACCGGTCGCCTTCCGTCGAGGTCGCAGCGTACCTTTCACCGATTACTACATGATATCACTAAAAATACAAATATCACGACACGAATAACGGACAGGACAACGAAGCGGTATACGATCCCTCAAGAGGTTCTGGAGAGCGCATCAACACCTGTAGAAGCAGCCGCAGTTCGTCACTTACTGTAACTGGCAGGGTCGATGTGGTCGGGCAGTTCGGGAACAGCAACCTCGAACCTGGATTGGATCTGCTTCATGACTTCCTGATCTGCTTCGGAGGAGACAAAGGTAATGGCGAGACCCTTGGTACCAAAGCGTCCGGCACGACTGACAATAGGATGAGTCGCTGGCCCACTCCGTGGAACCGAAGTCCACTCACCCAACACGATGGAGGTAACTGTCCGCGTCAGGAGGACAATCGTAGTCGATGACGATGTTCACACCTTCAACGTCGATACCACGGCCGAAGATATCAGTTGCAACGAGGATACGCTTCTCAAAGGCCTTGAAAGCAGTGTATCGTTTGATACTGAGAGAAGGTCAGATAGACACGGGCATATATACAGACAAACACGCGCACCGCTCCTCCTGTTGCAACCCTGAGTGAACTGCAATGCTGGGGAAGGTGCAAGACACCAAGGGCTTATCCAATTCAATGGCACGGGCGACGGACTTGACGAAAATGACCAATTGAGCCGAGTCAGCACATAGACGAAGCCGAACAGTGCCACCTATGTCGCACCTGATTGAACTCGAGGTTGTCAAGTAGTTCATTCAGCTTCCTGTTCTTCCCAACTTCCTCCAACTTGACGTAGTGCTGCTGCAATCCGTGGAGTGTGAGCTTCGTCTCATCATCGACAAAGATTTCCAGAGTCTAAACTGCTAGTGAGATAAAGCTTGAGGCTCATGGTAAAAGGAATAGGGCTACTCACGTTACTCATGAACTTCTTGCAAGTCGCACGGATCTCTTTGGCGAGGGTGGCGTGTAACGGATGAATTCGCTCGGCAGACACTACATGCTTGCTGAACATAGCTTCCGCGACCGCAAAACTAGGTTTGGAAGGGGGGAGGGGTCACAAGGCGGGTTCTTTGAAGGGGTGATGTGGCTCCAGCCAGGGGCGTCGAAGGACCTGTGAAACCGTCTACGGAAATTGCTTGATGTTGATAGATGTGGTCAGAATCGTGGACCTGGTCAAAACCTGAGTCTAGCTGTAGCTGAGAGTTCGACTATGTGATATAACGAAACGTACCACCCAGTTTATACCTGACATACCACCATGGAATGACCATTACGGATCCTCCTATAGCTAGACCTCGAAGTGTGAGGTGCCTCGGCGAACTGTGACTGAGAAGGCTTGATGGGAGATTGGGCCTCTCTGGACGAATTCAAGAGAGACTCAAAGTACTGTACAGGAACGTAGGAGCGTTAGGGAAGGAGGACTCCGGAGGGGAATGTTAGCGTGTCCTATCGCATGGCGGCGGTGATGAAGAGGCACTGACTCGCGATTGGGGCGAACTGCGAGCCTGCGACTGGCGCGTGACCAGTTACCATATGGGGAGACATGACGCAATAAAGGCCTAGACCTCTAGCAAGCTGATAGGCGCCCACCTTGAATCCAGTGTAGTTCCGAGTCACCAGAGTTAGGCGAGGTGCATATGATGACGAAAGAGAAACAGTCTTTGTTATCGGTACGAGGAAATACATTGTGGCTGGACTCATTATAAGTCGAACTGAACAGATCTGCTCTCGTGGCCATGGCACCTAAGGCTGACGACGGCGGGGTTTCTGTACGCCAGAGGTACGCCTTGGCTTCTGCGTCATCGTGACGGTGACGGTGGACATGGCCGTCGAGGTCACTGTTCGGGTGACTGTGAGGACGTTGGTTTGAGTAACAACAACCGTATCACGACCCCCTTCTAGGTTCGAATCGTCCAAATCCTCTCCGTAATGTTCATCATCATCATCATATTCCTCGACACCTCCATCGAAGAGCGACTCCGGTCTGGCAAACCCTATATCGGCTTGGGGGAAATGTTTGAGAGAGTCGGCCCCTTGCTTTTCCTTCTGTGAAAAGAGAGCAAAAAGAAGGACTGCCAGCGTAACGAAGAAGACGAAAGAAACCTGATAGGGAAATTAGCGGGGTACGACACCACTGCAAAGCACCCTACCTTCGGGCTGTGGAGAACGTGGTCTTCCAAGCGTGAATAGATGACCCATCCGAGGCTAGATGCTCTCCCATCAGATTTTCCCTCTATCTCAGCGTGTTCCAGTTCATCTGAATCATCTCGCTCGTGGCTGCGGTTGGGGTTGCGCTCCTCAAGATCGTGGTGGCGACGATCGTTACTGCGCTTTCTGACCAAGGAACTCGAGCGCCGGATATCGACCCTTTGGGGAGGAGAAGGAGAGTCGGGGACGCCAGCCGTCATCGACGTCGAATCGGACGGACTTGAGGGAATGCTCGGGGTTTGAGGATGAGAGCGGAGAGGGGGACGCAGGAGACTGGAGGTTGACTATCGACGATCGAAGATGGGGGACGCATCAGAGCCCGCCTGGGAATCGATTTCGTGGGCGTGTCCTACGTCAACTCGGACTTCCTTCACAAACGCAACTTGTTTTCCCTTCACACCGGACCCTTTAGCTTCGAAGGCGCGTCGGTCCACCGCATCCCCCTTAACCGTGGATGAGGACAGCGCGAAATCGTGCTTCACCTGTACCTTGGCAGAGGCCGGAGCTGACTCCAACGCAAATGATGTGGTTTGAGGGGGATGAGCGTTGTTGGAGGGAGTTCGAACGGAAGTGGAAAGCGGCTTAGGAAGTTCGACCTTCGAGAGAGGCGGCATGGACAGCTTTGACGCCTCAAATGGGAGGTCGGCTGGCGTCTGGAAGATAGAAGGGGATGGAGTAGGCACGGCGACACGGAGTGCACTGGGCGCAGTGACTTGCAGCGTTTGAAAAGGGCGAATGCCAAAGTCCGCCGCGGAGAGCTGGGGAGGAGGAGACACACGGGCTCTGGCGATCTCTGGGGTATTGAGTTGCGACGCAGATATCGGGACTGTTCGTAATCCAGACAACTTGAAGCGTGTAACGAGTACGTTACTCGAACACGCATAGACAATCCGTATTTCTTCTTGAAGCTGAGCGACCGTCTGCAAACTCGAAGGTTAGTCCATGACTGGGCAGGTCTGACTACACACTCACTAGATACTGCGATGGAGACCCACGCCTTGGGCCGAGAGCTTTCGTTGCGACAAGGCCGTTACTCCCGGTAGTAATCTGCCCAACGTTGTGGCCAGAAGCGAAAGTCTGTTCTGTCAGGAACTGGACGGGGAGAATATAGCTCTTCTGTTCGTAGATATCCGGGATTTCGGTCGTGGACATCCAAGATTTCATAGTCAACGAGTACCAGTCCACGCCCGAGTGCAGATTTGTCGCCGCAATAAGCTTTCCGTCAGGAGAGATGCAAAAAGAGCCACTGCCAAACTAATCAGACTCTCGAGCACGCCGAACGTCGATCTATTCACGTACATGTTCGTGTTTTCTGGCGCTGAGATGCTCCACATCGGTTGGTGTCGCTCGGTAGTGTCATAAGCCCTGCAATTTCGTCATGACCACTTAGATCACCACAGCTCAGGGTAGGATACATTACGCACTGGATCTTCCGGAAGAAGCCAACAACGAGGGTATTGATGTCCAGGTACTGGAGGCCTATCGCTCTAGGATGGTCACGAACGGGGATAAACCGCCATTGCGGTTGGGGGAATGCCGTGTTGATCAAGCGCCCGTGGTTCCTACCAAGATCACCATCTGAACTCGGGGTCAACATCTAGCATATCTCCCCAAAGTGCTGTATGACATACCAGGAAAGGGAAGATCCCATACCTTCGTGAAGTAGTCGTAGGCACCGGCGAGTTGAGATCCATCCTTGTTGATGGCTAGGCAGCTGACGAGCCCCGGGACCTTGACACCTGTGATATGCGGAGTCTCCAGACCAGAACGTAAGCCCATTGCGATAATCATCGGTGTCAAGGAGAACTTACAAAGTCTGTGGTAAGGTCGTTCATCGAGAAGGAAATGCAGTTGACATATCCATTCGCGGATGCGACAAAAAGAGACCATGGATTGCGAAGCGGGCTCCAGACTATAGCGGTTATCCTGACATCCTTGGCCCCTCTCAGAAAAGCAATCCTTGTCCCATCCTTGCTCATATTACGCAACTGAAGGAGGAATCAGTCGTACGGAGGTCGAAAGAAAAACAAACAGATAAACGCACGGTAACCTTGCCCGAGACATCCCCAATGGCGAGGAACATGCCATCAGGAGAAAGATGGAGACTTGTGACGCGGTGGGGATGGTCTATGCTGTGAGTGTCGATGCTGTCGACGACCAAATCCCCGGATATGAAGCGTGGTAGGCTGGAGGCTTGATCAATCTGGCTCATGCTGTAGGCGGTAACTGAGAAAAACACTGAGGTCGGGTATGATCAGGCGTAGAAGATTAGACAAAAATAATAAGTGAACCTGTAGCGCAGGCAACGTCCTCGAGGCGATTGACTGCCCTGAGGTATTTGTTCCGAGACAGGCCCTAAGCCACCTTCACTTGAAGTGGAGATAGATCACTTCGGAGCCGCTTCTACATTTTTGGGGTGAGAGAACATGCAGCGCAGACAACGTCCTCGAGGCGACTAACTGCTCAGAGGTATTTATTCCGAGGCAAGCCCTGATCGAACCTTCGCTGAGGTGTGAGTTACACCGGAGCCGCTTCGAATTCCACAATTTCGGGGTTCAGTATGTTTTGGAGCGCTTGTTACGCACACCGGAGCTTGGCCAGGTCACATTGAGCGATCGGCGCTGGCATCGCAAGCGCGCAGATGACGTCCATCCATCTGTGATTCCACGTTCACTCAACAAGGAGAATACTCCTTAGTGGGAACACTCACGACATTTGCCTCATGATCATCAAGACGTGGGATTGGGCCGGTTTATCATCATCGGAATGTGCCCTAGCCTTGATATGAAGGTGAAGAGGTGAGTGCTGCCGGGAAAGATGCGTACGCGTGCAATTGCGATTGGACTACCCTGATCCAGATGCTCGGAATCTGGCCTGGCCGAACCCATGCGAGCTACCTCGAATCATCCGCTTCGGCAATAGGTTATCATTTGCTGCCTTGAAGGACACAGAACGGAGTGATCACTCATGAAGGTGTAAAGCAACATCAACATATTCGAATTTCCATTCTCGGAGATTCGAATTCCCGGACCGGGTTTTCCGGTCAAGCGCCCACCGTGACTGCATGGCCACCTCATCACTATGATTGACCCGAACGCCCACGCCGATTAATCTGCTCAGGTACCAGTTAAAGCCAAATGGCAGGTGGGTTCCCAGTTTCATTGCGTTGTTATTGTGGAGCACATGTGCATGTGGCGGCGGGACAAGGGCGTACCATAGCCTCCCGAATTCTGGCCTTAAACATGCAGTGCGTGGTTTATCGGTTCAGTTTCCAGACGTCATGGACACATGTCGCAGTCTTGGAGCATGTGTTTGCAATTCAGAGGTGGGATTAAGACCACGTTTCTGATGCCTGCTGTAGATTATAGCTCAGAGATCCCTACGTGACACATCAGGACCACTTTGAGCAAAGCCTCATGGTGTGCGACTGAGCGGCTCAATCTTCTGGTCGGCGATAATAAACGCCCTAGGCCTGCAGTCTTCGAGTTCGGGGATCACGAACTCCCAGCTCATAGACCACTCTCCCCGGGACTCAAGCCCCCAAAGTGCCCTATATAAGGTGCTTGAATTTGTGTGACCCCCCGTCTTCTCACCCCGCCCCAATTGACCGTCGCTTCACCTCTCATATCTGTTCGACATTGATATCACCATGGTACGTCCTAGGCCTTGCAACTCTAGAAGACCCCTGTTAACTGGCGTATCGCGCCCTTTGTTTATGTCCAGAGTACCGTGAACGCTAGTGCTGCTCTGCACCCCATGCTTGATGGCCGTCGCATCACCCGGCGTCTGGCTAAGGTCATTGTGAGTTACTTCGACCTTAGCCTCCTCGAGCGTCGATTAACAACGTCTCATTCCCTATATGCGTTGATTAGGACGAAATAGGCGTTGAGGCTGTGTCTCACTCTTCTTTCACTCTCTATCGTACCGCTCAGCAGACCTCGATCAAGAAGACCACCGCTATGTCCATCCGTCGTCGTCTTCCACCCATCAAACGCACCCGCCGCAAGTTTTTGAGTCGAACTCCCGAAGCAGTCAAGGGATACGTATACGGATCGGGCCGAATTACCACTCGCATCGCCATGTTCAACCTCCACGACTCTCACTTGGATCACAGCGACCGCAAGATACCGGACGTCAAGGTTGATGGATTCTTCAATGCTCCTGAAGACGCGACTATCTACCACTCCTTTATCAAGTGCCACGGTAGCGAATTCTCAGTATACGGATTCACTCATCCTGGCTTCGATGTCAACCATGTCATCAAGTCCATCCAGGATGTTGATTGGAGGGGAGATGTTGTCATTTTCCAGCTTGGGATTAACAAGCCCCTTCTTCGATCTCCCGTCTTCAAGAAGGTAACCGTTAATAAAGTTGCTACCAAGTAAGTCTCACAGGGTTCCTTTCGCTAAGGCCTTATGTCATTGACTTCTTTTTGCTTCAGGTTCGCCTCCACTATTCTTCGCAAAGTGGCCGCGCAGCACTAGATCAGTGGGAAAATGCTTGGTATCTTTACACTGCTTCGTAGAACTTCGAGCAGAATATGCATCGTCCCTCATATGCTATATACTAAGCGCTTCCTGTAATACATAGCCCGATGTATAACTCAAAGACCGGAATCGTTGAGATATTGCTCAGGCCGAACTAAGCATAGCCGCCGAGGTCTGATGCGAATCATCATGCCAGTGCGATCAACCTTCAACTAGAATTGCATATATACTGGTTTCTAAGTCTTTCACGATCTTGACGGTCGTCCAACTGGAACCCCTGCACACCAAGAGTCGCCTGCTGCCATTGACGGCCATGGTATCACCTCGTATACAGCGTTAGTCGTGCAACCACTAGAAGCTGATACGCATGAGACTAACGCTAAGGTACCAGAAGACGCATGGTCAAGGAGAACTGACGACTCGGATGAAGTCGCTTCTCAGCGGTCAGCCTCGACTTACGCGAGTGCTAAGGAGTTCGTTACCCCTGGATCTCAAGACCAAAGGACACCCTCACCTTCGCAAGTCCGCGGCTCGAGCTCCAAGTGGGGTACAGCGTTTTCACCTCGCTCCCCGAGTGTGCTGAGATCTGGGGACTCTCGCAACTCGTCCTTGGCACCCTCTGGGTCCAGGAGCCCAAGGCAAGCTGCGAGCTGGAGGTACAGAGTGGTAGGAGTCTTACTCTCGACAGCTGACTTGTCATCTCATCGCCGATTCAGCCAAGTGTCTCGCGCTCGTCGTCTTCCGAACGGACGGCGCGTCGAAGTGCGAGTATCACACGACCTGTTTCCTTGTTCCCTTCTGTGGAGGATCAGAAGGGCGGGTATTGGTATAGCAAACTTCACATAGCCGATGACTTAATGCAAGATTCGCCACGGGGCTCACCAGCACCCTCAGAACAGCAGACCGACGTTGGGTCCGACGGTATGAAGCCTGAACCGACTATCTTCGAGTCGCAGCAGAACCTCCGCGAGGCGATGGAGAAGCTGAGGACCGGTTCCGTTCTAGGAACCCCTTCTGCTGGTCAAGCTATGGATCACGAGAATGACGAGCGTGCAGTATCCATGTCCAGAAGCTCTTGCCAGAGTGAGCCGGCGTGCGAGAAGCGTACGGTAAGAATGCCAAAGCTGTCCCTCTCCGTATACGGTCATTGCTCACACACGCGGCCACGATTTAGGTATACCAACACTCCGGGATGCAAGGCTCTGAGCCACTGTATGAGGAGGTCCTATCACAGCTTCACCAGCTATCTTCCGGTCTCTCAGCCGCGAATGAGACCGTCCTCGAGAAGTTTACGTCCATGCTCAACCGCATAGAGCAATTGGAGAGAGCTCATGAAACTCGTGCTCCTGACATTCACGTTGGAGGCATGCCCAAGCGCAACAGAACGACCTACATCGCTCCACGGAGGCGTGCGGAGAGCGCCAAGAGCCTTGCTGTGCGTTTCATTGCTCTAGATTGGGAGGTTTCTTTTTTGACGGACCCATACCACAATAGAGGGATGTGCGGGATGAGATTGACGCGCTTCTGAATGCTCACGATGACTCTCCTTTCGTCTCTGAACTTCACGCAGAGATGTTCGCTCAGCGCCTCAGGTCTCACCCATACGAACGATGTTGCACCACATTCGACTTCCAAATTGACGTCAACGGCGGCTCCGCTAGTCCTTGGAATCAATCCGCTGCTCTAGTGTTCACCGAACATTATCTCAAAAAGCGCAAGCTCGGAGACGGCGACTCACAGAAAGTAAAGGTGGCTTTCCTTACCCGGGTGAAGACCATTAAACAATCCTTTCGCGAGACGCCGGCGCAGAAGGCGCAGAAGGGCGGCTACGTTAGGAAGTATAATGTGAGTGTGTCTAGTTTTCCACAGTCTACCTGCTAACCGTACTATCCCTGTGGTGTAGCTCTTCCAACGGCGAGTTGAAGCGCTTGCGACGCTGCCTGCACTCCAACAACACCTCCCTCTCCTTCAGAGACTGTCAATAGATGGTATGTCGAGCGACGAAGAGGAAGATGCCGATGATCTCCCGAGGCAAATTGCACGAGGGGTTCCTGCAAGGAACCCCAACTATCGCGTCCTTACACCGGTCTGGAGGAGTAAAGAACTGACAATGTTTCTTCACATCCTGGATTCCGTTTATCTGATCAAGCGACGCTTGGAGAACCAGCGAGGGAACTGGCCAAGACCAAGGGTATACGATCCGAGCAATCTCAAGATGAGCAAAAAGACCAAATTCCCCAAGAACCTTCCTGAAAACGCATACGATAAAGATTGGCTGAAGAAGTTTCCCAACGCTCGACTATCGGTCAACCCGACTGCTCCTCACGATTTTACTCATTCACCAGCAGTATTCCAGTGCGTGTCCCTACCCGACCTTTTCCATCAGTTATGCCCACACTAATTCCACAATTGGGACGGATCTCAGGTACCTTCTTTCTCCGGTCCCCTTGAGCGTCTGATCTTGCATCGTAGACACCGTGTTCGTCGGTATACATCTGATATATACCTGTGGATAGCTTGTTCACTCGTTCTCCGAAAGATGCGTCACCCACTCGGTCCCGTCGTCCGCATGATTCAAATCCAGGGACTGCAGGCTCACCTGAGTTCAATCGATCCGCCTCTAGTCAACAGATCTAAAAACCTCCTAGCGCATCTTGACCAATATATTTCGGACGAGACCTCATGATAGCCCTCTACGGGCTCCACGGCAGCATGCTACAGGTCCAAGCCGTTGAGTACGAAAGAGAAGACCACAAGAGCTTTTAGGAATATAGAGGACAGAGACTGAGAATATTCAATATGCATGTGCGACAGTGTATTTACATGCTCTGCAAATTTAAGGCGTACCATAAAAAGGAAGCTTCGGACATCGGCATGTTCTCGCGACTCAAAGCGGTAAGGAACCCCGTCAAGGTGGCCTCGCAAGTATATGCGATAGCCACCACCTCGATGACGCGGTCACTCCAGCCGTGAGACCGCAGATAGAAGAGAACGAAGGAAGGGAGAATGTGATGATTACGACTCAACTGGAAAGGCCCGTTCACCTGAGTTAAGCGAGCCTTGTCTGCGTGAACAACTTGTACGCCATACGCCTTGCGGCGGTGCATGAACGGAGCAAACCGTAAGTCTTCAGGAAGGTTCTGAAGATACTCGATGGGGACAATGTGGTCGAGGGGCACATCGACCACGCTCTTATCCCTCGAAATGGTGGGGAGGGCAGCTGGCCTATCGTCGCTTGCTTCGCCGCCGAGAGGGGACGCGTTCATCTCGACGCGGATCGCCTCAGAATCCATTTGGACGGCGAGAGGAGAGGCTTCTTCGAGCTGAACGTGGGGATCCTCTTCCGCCTGCAAGTTCTGTGGCTCGAGCCTAGACGTGACGTCCTGCTGCTCTTCGTTACGAGGTGGTGCGTCAACTTCGAGCCGCGTAGAGGGGCCTATCAAGCACCTCTGATTGAGTGGCTAGCATGGAGAGATTGCGACAAGACTTACCGGCACAGCTTGAATCGGGAACCGTAACCGTACCAATGGAGAACTCATCCTTAGCTTTCTCCTTCCCTTTCCTTCCCAATCCCTTCACAGATTTCAGGAAGTCCGAGAGCAGAACCGGCACCGGGCCTTCCGAGCGAGATGCGGGAAGCTTCTTGAGACGCTCAACACCCAGGTACCGCTTGAGGCCCCATTTCTTGAGGTTATCGTTTCCACCAGCAAGGACGTAGATGAATGCACCGATGAATGTGGAAAATATGTGATAGATGGCACCGGAATCGTCAGAGTCCCTGGGAGGTTATAAGTAAGTCATTGGGCACAGTTGGCGTGTACGGCGAACTTACGACCATTCCAAGGCGATATATTTGTTAGCGGTACGGCTCTGAATAATCCCAAAGAATACGTCGATGTGTGGCAGGACCGACAAGTCTGCAGCCTCCAACTCGGCGACGACATCCTTGACGAACCCTTCCCAAGCCTGAGCCGGAGTCCGCTCTTGTCCGCTCAGTCGCTCTACGATCTGGGCGACAGGCTCCAGATCCAAGACGTCGGCTGGCATACACTGCACAACAATGGGGAGGGGAGGTCCAGAGGGGGTGATAGGTGGCCTACAGTAAAGCGAGTTAGATAGTGGGTAGCGGAATATTAATGGGGGATGAAAGAGCTCAATCGTGACACTGACACTTGGGAGAGCCTACTGTATATGCCGGCCATAGCACTAGTTGGCTCGTGAGCCCACTTGGGGTGGTTGATGACGACAAACGCAGATCCGGAGGACATAAGCCTAGCTGGGAGAATGTCAATGAAGGTAGATCTCAAGGGAAAGTGGCTGTCAGGAGGAAAAAGGTGAGCCCCTTTTATGGCTGGACGACCTCGGCCTCAATTCCATGTCCAAACATTGTCAAACCTCTAGCAAGTTTGTGCGTGATGCCGATATCGATGTCGAAAAGCAAAGGCCTAGGGTGCTCGCCGTAAAATCGGGGTATGACTTCATGGAGAAGTGGAACCGCTCGGTCAGAAGAGGTTGCGGAAAATATAGCGCGGCAGAGTCGCCTCGAGACCGTTCCATGCTTCACGGGCAGTTCTAGTACGTGAGCGCTCGCTACGCATTGGAGCAATCGCTCATAGACGCGAGAACTGTGATTGTGAGGATCCTGAAGGTGAGAGGGGGGAAACAACCGACACAATGATCGGCGTGATGGCGCTTTGATTCCGAGTCGCGTTTACGCGAACGTCACATGTTCGCCGAGCAACCTACTTAAATTGTAATCGATCCGAGTACTAGTCTATGGTACGGTCGAGCTCGCGAGCACGAAATGCTCGAGGGATGTGCCATTCACGAAAACGCCAAGAACCCCGCCTATTCTGTGGATCCGCACCGATATATCATTACCCCTCACTTGCCCCTCACCTCCTCCGGGTTTCCCTGCTGCCTTCGTTGACCACGAGCGCTTGTTGTCGAAGATCCAGATATAGCGCCGAAGGGAAGGACACGCTGGGGATGTGGGACGTGAGTTTGGAACTAAGATAAATTGTCGCCGTCCGTCTCGGATCACCACATAGTACAAATTTGCGAGAGCCTAACAGTACATGTGTTTTAGAAGGTATGTGTAGGTGTATATAGAGAGGACGTTATGATGCTCATAAGATGGTACTCATGATTCCCGGAACGTGAGACGGTGTGTTTGAACCTGGCCAGTACCGAGAGATAGTCCTTTCCGTACGAGCAAGTCAGGTGTGCGAGCTTGATTTGATCTGGGTTGGTGGATGAATCAAGAATGTACGCTTCAACTCGCCCCCGAGATCGACCGTGGAAGTGATGAGTAGACGAGGCGTACTTATCGAGGAAGACCTCTCTTTGCACCATATCAGTTTTCAGCGGCAGCTCAATGAGGCTGGCGTCGAATATTCCTGTCGGAAAAACAGAGGCACTCGATCGAGATCGGTACTCGCGCGCAACGATCGCTTCCAAGTAGGTCGCGACCTCCAATCCATGACGCAGGGGAATGTATCCAGAATCCATCCTTGAAGCCTTACCTAAACCTAGGGGATGTCGAGGGGAGCGAAGCGTGGACATCAGTTTCGGGGTGGGCGGGATTATCGCGAGGGAACGACTTACGACGTTGACCTTCCTGCAATCCTTTACACTCGCTCCGGTGTAGTCTATGCCAATCGTCCCTTTGGCATGCTTTGGAGCAATAGACCACGCTGCGGCAACCTGAGCACTTGAAAGCGGTGTTTTGGAGTCGATGTCCTGTACTCAGGCGAATGGTCCCTGCTTTTGGACACTAAAGTATCCCGTTCAGTATGCTGTGCAATCGAAGATGGGAGTGCTGCGCTCACCCCAATACTGGAACAGATTTGGGAGCGCTTCGAGAGGGGCTCCTCGGAAACCATCTGCCTGTAGTGGAGTTCGGCGCTAAACTCGACAAACGCCTTCCCTCCCTCTGAATGGGTCCGTATTGTTTCCCGTCTTTCGAGAAAGAAGTCCTCGTTCAAGGCTCGAGAAATGTCAAATCCCACAGTGCGGTACGGCGAGTGGACCGAAATAACGGCTACCATGGCGAGCGCGTCAGTGCGGAATTCATCTCGTTCCCGCTTGCTTTGCCAAGGGATGCATGGGGTAAAGACGGAGAGGCATATCTGCATGGCACCGGCAGCGACGATATATCCAAGGTTCTTGAGGCGGTAAGGGAAAGACATGTGGACGACGCCATCGATTACTTCGCACATGATGACGGACGAATAGATGGGGACCGAGCGGCAGTCGTTGACGTTGCAACGGAGGCGAAGAAGTGCTTGCTTGTTGAACGCTTTCACCAGAAACGTAAGCCAGTAGAAGAGGCGGTACTCGGAGACCAACTGTTCGAAGTTGAGCTGCTTGTCGGCTATTAGCTTGAGTCCAACACTGGCGAGTTTGGACAGGACGCGAATACGCCTTGTTGGGTGGATGAAGCCCGCTCCAATTGGTCCTACGTTTATGCATTTCAGGCGATCCATCAGGCCCTTGAAAACGAATGCAGCTGCGCCTTCGCTGCGAACGCGATTGAGGAAGCAGGTCCGAGCGGTTTCATGTTCCAGGCAGAGCGCTGTGACGTGAAGGATAGGGCAGATGTCATCGGTGTCCACTTGGTCTGTGGCATCCTCCAGAAAGATTACCCCTCCTCCAAAATCCTCGGACGTCCAGAGGTCAAATACCAGGTTGACTGTGTTGTGAATGGGGAGTAGAGACCGTTCGAACGACACTGAATCCTGGATAAGGAAACCCACGAGGAAAGCCAACAACTGTGCGACAGTTTTCCCAAGACAGGGAGTAACGTGGCGAACGAGGAATGAGCACCACCCAACAATCTTGTTCCAGTGTTCGAGAAGTGCTTGTCGGGTGAACGTAATGATAGGAGGAAGATCGCGGAGGGAGGAAACGGTCCGCAATATCGTTCGAAGGGATTTGAGCGACAGAAGGGCCGCTTCAAGATCGTCTAGACACTCTGCAACGCCTCCCAATAGACCGTGGAGTGACGGGAGTGCCTTTAGACTGGAAAGGACGGTGGCAACATCTTTGGCTTTGAAGCTCGTTCTCCGTGACAAACGGTCCAAGTGTTGGATGGCGCTGTTTGTCCGCATCCGTTCCGCCTGCAGACGGGAGATTAGCTTGTGGCACTCACGGAATATGTGCGCACACTCACCGCATTCTCCATCTGTCGAGGACTGGAGTCATCGCGTAGCAGCCGGCATACCAAGCGCTCCAGGTCGATTTCCATACGATGGGTGATATGAAGTACGATCGCGAAGAAGTGGAATGAGGAAAGATGGGCTGCCCACTGAAGAAATAGAGATGTGGAACCCATATCATGTGCACATAGGCTCGTACACAAATTAGGACATCGAGATCTGAGTTCTCGATGCGGCCAACACGTTGTTCAAAGAAAGAATATTTATCCGAATCTGGAAGCCTCAGACTGAGCACAGTCTGATCAGACCTAGAATGGAAGGCAATGTATGTTCCTGCGTGGACTTCGTGCCCACTCTTGGGAGCATTCTTAGAGCTCGTAGAGTGGCACGAAGGAGGCGGAGGAACGGCTTGCCCAGATACAAGCCTTGTGCGGCAAGACGTGTTGAGCTGTTCCCTCATGAGGTCGCCAGCCTCGAGAGGCGGCACGATGCTAGCGATTTCATATCAGCACCGTCGGACATCGCCACACCTAAGAATTCGAAACATAAGTCATCGTCAGCATCTTTAATGCAGGTGTATACATACAGTGAAGTGGCGGCTCTGACTCTGGCGGACAGGCGGTGATTCAGAACGTAGCGAAAGAGAGTCAATTGGCTCGAGAAATGAACAGTAAATATTCAATACGTACAATGGTAGGGCCGCAAAAACATCTAATTTGAAAAACAAATGGAATGTGGTATGATCACGTAGGAAGAAGAGAGCTATGGAATCATACGATAGCCAGGCTGATGCTCGCCCACTACCATACCCCTTCGAAGAAGGTATATGGTGACCGCACCTGCGACCCGTCCAGCACGAATATCCTGGATGGTTCACCGTCATCTCAGACGGCGTAGCACATAACACGGACCGACCAAATGACAGATAAAATGGTGGCAAAGGCTTGAGGATATTGGCGCTATCGCGACAGCGAGGGTGGAGATTGACTGAGGTGATCAATTGCTTCTCTATTGTATGACTGGACCATGAGTCCAAGCCGTTGAGAGCTTCTTGCGCGTGGCGGGGGGATGGAGGGCGTAGAAGCCGGGGAAACATAGGCACTAGTTTTCCGAGATGTGCTGTTGAACGGATTTGTGGGATAGGGAACAGCAATTCTGACCTCGTCGATGAACGTGAACCCTCCCAACGAAAGTTCTTATTTAGCCGCCACCCGGAGAAGCCCGAGTCACGACGTGCGTCGGGTATGTCCGCAGGGATGATAACGATAGTGCGGTCAGGCCCAGGACTTGGTCCTGAAAGGAACCAATCGCCTCGATATCGGGTGTCGATCTCCGTCGGCGCATCTCGAAAGCCGTCAGGAGGTGAGAGAGCGGATGGTTCAGCGATCCTCGGGAATACAAGACACTGCGGCACCTAAAAAGCAACCAGGCGAAGGTCAGGCGAGTTGGCGGGACCAGATAGAATCGCTCTGACCTGATAGGTGAGCATTTCTTGCTCTCCACGAGTGATACCGCACAGAGACAACGCTTGGATATCCAGAGGAGCTTGTTGAGAACATGGCCAAGGACAGAGGTGGTGGTCGGAATGAGAGGAAGATGACGTTTGGTGCCCAGCCAGCAATCCGGTAGATGCCGACTAACCTTAACCCCAAGGTTGAGTCACCCAGGTGCTCAAGGTAGGTTTTGAAGCTGTAGATCGTTTCTGTCATGCATATGAGCGACCAAGTGGGGAACATTACTTTTACCAGGAGGCAGAACATGTCATCCCAGCTAGGTGCGGTTTGGTGTAGTCCAACATTAAATTCGGGACGCTGTACAGATTCACGGAAAGTATGAGATATGATTGTGGAGTCGCTCGACATGAGTTTAAAAAGGATCTGTAGGAGCAAACAAAGAGGATATGATGGTGCTCATGAGCCTGTATTCATGCTGTCCGGAGCGTGAGATGGTGTGCTTGAACCTGGCGAGAACCGCGAGGAAATCTTTGCCGTACGAGCCAACTATATGCGCGAGCTTGATTTGATCGTGGCTCTCGATTGCGTTCTGCATGTATGCGAAGACTCTGTCGAGGGATCGCCCGTGGAAGTGGTCTGGGTACTGCGCATACGAAAACAGAAACATCTCCTCTGGCATCATATCGGTTTCGAGTGGCATCTCGACGAGGATGGCATTGAAGATGCCTGTTGGGTGGGGCGATCCACGTTCCGTCGATCTGTAATCTCTCGCTACAATGGCTTCCAGATATGTGGCAAGCTCCAACCCGTGACGGAGAGGAATATATCCTGAGCCCGCCCATGAATCCTCGGCCAGACCTATGGGAAGAAATCATGAGCTGCCTTCTGACGGTCACAGTTGAGGCAGCCCGGAAGAGAGAATGACTTACGACGTTGACCCTCCCGCAAGCTTTTGCATTCCTTCCGGTGAATCTTATCCCAATCGCTCTTCTGGCATGACTTAGAGCAGTACACCGTGCTACGGCAGCCAGTGCACTTCAAGACAGTGGTCTGAAGTCGGTGTCCCTTGTCAAAGCGGGTAGTTCCTGCAGCATCGCACTAGAGTTTGGCGATGAGTCCTTTGTGTGAGCGATGTGTGTTCAATTCGACTTACCCCTATATTGGAGCAGATCTGGGTACGCTTCGAAAGAGGCATTTTGGGAACCATGCGCCCGTAGTGGAGCTCAAGGCTGGACTTGACAAGCGCTTGCCCCGCCGCCGAGTACGCTCGCAATGTGGCGCCTGTCTCCGCGAATATGTTCATTCCCAACTCCCGAGAAATGTTCCGACCTACAGAGCGGTATGGCGAGTGTGTGAAAACGACGACTGCTGTATTGAGAGCGGCAGCGCAGAGGCGACTCCTGTCGCTTCCGTCTGTCCATATAACATTCGGAGAGAAGACGGATAGGCCAACTTGCATAACACCTGCTGAAACGATGTACCGAAGGTTCTTGAGGCGATAATGAAAGGACATGTGCACTACGCCATCGACGACCCTGTTCATGATCATCGATGAGTAGCCAGGGATTGGGTAGCAGTCGGAGGAATCAGAGTCAAGTCGGAGGTGGTCAAGCGCTTGTCGGTTGACTGCTTTGACCATGAAGGTGATCCAGTAAAAAAACTTCGACTCTGAAATCAAATGCTCGAAATTCAGCTGCTTGTCGACAATCAGCTTGAGTCCAACATTGGCAAGTTCAGATAGGATGCTGATACGTCTTATCGGGTGATCACGGCCCACTCCAATCTGCCCATGGGATAAGCGTTTCATGCGATCCTTAAGGCTGTTGAAGACCACAGCGGCGATGCGTTCCGTCTGAACACGTTGGAAGAAATAGGACCGAGCCTCCTTGTTCGCCAGGCATAGAGCGGTAACCTTGACGAGGGGGCAGCAGATGAAGTCGTCGGCGTTGCTTTGCTTTGGACCAGTCTCCAAAAAGATCACTGTCCCTCCACCATCCTCGGAGCTCCAGAGCTCTAACACGAGGTTGACTGTGTAGGGAGAGGAGATTAGAGACTCTTCAAAGTGCATTACTTCGCGGGTGAGAGATGCTACAATGAAAGCCAATATTTCTGCATTTGTCTGTCGAAGACGTGGAGTAAGGCGACGAATGAGGAATGAACACCACCCAGCGATATCACGCCAGTGTTCGAGGACGGTGCGTCGCGTTGTCGTAATGATGGGGGCATAGGCAGGGATAGACGGGATAGTCTTCAAGATCGTTCGGAGGGCTAGGAGCGACAGCAGGATCGCATCCAGGCTGCGCGTATACAGTATGTCGCCTTCTGAAAGCCCGGGCAGTGAAGTATGCGCCCTGAAGCTGGACGCGACGGCCGCCAGGTCCCCGTCTTCGAAGGTCGTGCTTTGGCAAAGCCGACGCAGCTTCATAGCGGTGTTGTCGTTGCTCGTCCAATGATTCCAGTCCACCTACGCACAGATGTCAGTGTTTCAATGTCGACTGGCTCGGAATTCATCATACACTCACAGGGCACTCTTCCTCCGAGTCCTCAGGGTCAGAGTCATTGCCGAACAGATAGCCAACAAAGCGATCTAGGTTGAATTCCATAGGACAGATAGAAAAGGTAGGAGGAAATGGGATGAAGAAAAGGACACCGACCATCTATTGTATGAAATCAGGGATTTGAACTCGAATCGTTGGACTTGCAGACGACCACAACGGTGACAAACTGCGGAATCGAGATCTGAGTTCTCGATCTGGTCAACACGTTGTTTAGCAAATCCGGAAGCTTCTAACTGAGCGCAGTCTGAGTAGACCCAAATTGGAAAGCGACGCTTGCAATTGTCTGCCAGGGATTCACCGGCGATTCTATTTCTAGCGCGCCCTTGGATAGAGTAACTCATTCTCTAGGGCATCATTAGGAGGAGCTACGATCCAAGCAACTGTCGTAGTTAATGCATACATATGTCTCCACGGTAGGGTGCGTACATACAACAACGACCCAACAATGACCACACCGGAGGCGTAGAACCAGGAATGACAGCAACGCGCTGGAGACAAAATCTGGTAGATGGGGATCAGGAGAAAGTTCGGGGGAATGATAGCTCAACGTTGAACGTACCGCTCTGTCAACTGACCGCCAAATCCCGTACACCGTGGCAGATCGACGCTGACAAAGTCACAGGCTTCATGATCGAGTCCCACCCTCGACACAGGCCAACCATGCATCCAGACTTTGAAGGAGGGAGGTACCTGAAGGTCTGATCATGATTCAAACGATCTGTGGCTTAGTCGGGTAACGTTGGAAGGGCCGACTCACCTGGCGTACCTCTCTTCAAGATCAGCTATGCCTAGCGAGATCTAGTTAGGGCCCGACGCCGTCGATATGACCTACACAAGATACACGGAGAGTCCAGGGACGACAGCGTACAGTCACTCAGTCCTTTTTTCGCTTGACTTGAAACGTGACGGAAACTAACCTTAAGCTCGTAAGTCTATCCTCCGGGTGCGAGAGAGTTGAAGTTGAGGTGCTGGATACATGCCACGGGGAGGATGGGTAACATCGACGAGGATAGGCTCCCATCCTTACCGCCTTATCGGCCTGTTGGGGCTGGGGATTGCTTATCGCTGAATAGCTCGTGTTACCATAGGTAGGCCATATCCCTTCCAGCCGTCCGAGACCTATGAGTGCTTACGTTCAGGAAAACCTCTTCCACAACCGTAACGTGCCATACACTCAACGGTCTGAGTCCAATGCTACAAAGCAGTTCAGTACTCCCATCCCCAGTCTATGAACACCTCAGATCTAGACACTGACCTGCGACCCCTGGTCCATCCCAATCGCTTATGCAGACCCACAAGACGTATATCGTCGAAAAATGGTGGTTGCGACCTACGGTTTCACGACTGAGGGGCTTGAAACCGTGCCTTCGTCGCGTTACCAGAGCTTGGGTTAGCGCAGATCGCTGCTTCGCAGAAAATGGGACAAGGTTGCGGCTGTTGGCGCTTAGACTTGTGCGTGGCGGTTGTAGACTTTTGACGTCGGAGAGCGCGCATCGCCGATGGCTATATGGCGTCGAGGAGTGTCGCTACGATGGTGTAAAGGACTGCTGAAAGGGTCGGTTACTCGAAGAAATCTGTCATCGTACCTTCCTCAGACACCCTGTCCTCTACGAGAACGAAAGAACGACGTTCAACACTGCTCTAGAGAAGGGCACGTACGGAGCCCGGTGTATGTGAGGGAAGGAACAACATGGCGGTAGGACGGAGGAAAGAACCGGACATACAAGTTCCTCAGGGGCGACACACACGATCCGGCCAGCTGCCGTGCCGGACAACCTTAACCCCAGAACGTTTCAGAAAATATCTTGCATATCTTCTGAGGACCTTCCCGGAACATTTCTAAACTATAATTCTCCATATATGGAGCGCATTTTGGATCGAATTCCTGGAAGCTGATTTGTGGAAGAAATGGAAAAAATATGACGGAATGATCAGGCCGATTTTTTTCTTAAATATTCACGATATCATATCCATATCAACATGGAAGAATGTCCTTAATGCCCGTAGTGTTAGGCCCTTCCCGGATGCCTGCCGCCGCGATCGCTCAATCAGTCTCAAAGATTATTGCTGAGAATGCCTCAGAATTCCAGAAGACCATTCAGGATGACCTGAGAAAGCGATTTACGTTCCGGTACGTCCTGTCTCCACAGTCGATCTCTATCTGACTGCTCGTATAGCTCTACTCCAAGCCTACTCCAAAGCGCTAAGACCATCGGAAGGGCGACTGCATCGGCCAAAGGAGTGCCAGCGCCTGTACCTGCACCGTAAAGCAGTCATTACCCTTTGTGCACCTTCCACTTACTAACCACTCTTTCTATCCAGGGCACCTCGCGCGTTGACGCCTCCACCCGAGGCATTCTCTGTCAAGCAGGAAGATGTCGAAATGTTGGACGCCGAACACGCCATGCCGCCCTCAGCATCGGCACCCTCGTCTCCTACTAAGCGAACCCCGCCGCTGCTCCGGCCTTCTCCGCTTCCCGCACCAAGGTGAATGCGGAATCTACTGAATCATGTAACCTGTTACTTATCACGGCTTACAAAAGACCCAATTCGGTCGTCATGCGTCTCAAGAAAGCTCCGGTCTTTGGCTCAGCAGCGCAAAGCACGTCGGCGTCGGCAAGGTGAGAGTACATGTCCGACTAGGCTAAAGGTGGGCTGTTGATGAATCCCTGGACTAGTGCTACCACCCTAGTTCGAGACGGCCTCTCCTCGCTTCAAGGCAATCCGGAATCTGTGTCGTCCAGGTGTGCATCTTCCCTCGCCCATTACACCAGTGTCTCACAGAGTGAATCGATAGGTCCGCTCCTCCGGATCCAGCTTCGAAGCGGCTCGAGTTCGCTATTGTTGCGGAAGAACTTTCCGTCGGCAAGGGCCCAGAGAAGTTCCGCTGGTGGAATACTCAGACCACCTCGTTCACGAGTCCTGAGGAAATTCCCCTTGAAGGAACCCCGCAGCCCGGCGATATTCTCACATACTGGGACACGAGAAGGAACCAGGCGGGCGTATACATATACCTCGCTTTCGGGTGGGCAGAGATAACGGAAGACTTCTTCAGGAACACCGGAAAGATTCGTCACCCAGCATTCGGAGGGAAAAACTCAAGAATCCTAACTTGGCGTTCGAGCGACAAGAAGTTCCCTTCCTATGTCAAAGAGAATACGTTCAAGCAGAGCAAGCAAAACTATACTCGGGATTCGAAGCATTCCATGCAGGATTTTGTGAAGGACTTTTCCGGTGCGACCGAATCGACGTAGAATGGGTAAGAAGTATAGCGTGGAGGAGTGGTGTTGTGGAGGTGGGCTTCAGGCGAACCTAGGTGTATTCTTAGACCATACTTTCACCTTAGGATTGTATGTATGTATGCAGAAAGGTCTATTTGCTTTGGAAGCTTCTCGCATCAGCAGCGCATGAACGATTGGTCGTAAGAAAGCACACGAATCCAGAGACTGTGAATACGTCGCCGACTGCCTTCTCGCCGCGTGGCCTCGATGCACCCACGTGTGAGGTTTGTGAGAGCGGTATCGTTTCGATAGAGGGACTCCTTCCAGAGCATTTCTCTCTTACTTCCGTCCAGTTCCTACTGCTTCCCGAGCAATTGCGGCGTGGCAAAGCTATCCATGTGTCGAGAGCTGACTGCCACTGGCAATTCGACGGTGTGTGTTCCCTTTGACGCTCGTGCAAACGCTTCCCAGCTCAGATGTTTTGTGCAGAACTCAGGTGCTCCGTGTCCGAGCTTGAGCACCTTTGAGGTTCTCTACCGCGACTTGGGCTCGCGAGGCGTCCCTGAGGACGTAATCATCAAGCACATCGTCTGTTCCTATGTTGCGACATTTTGCGCCTACCTAAAATCCGGAGGAATGTGTGCTTTCCAACTGGAGACATTGCGTTTACGAAAAGATTCTCCAATTGTGCAGTCTACGCTGGAGGATTACATGCGCTGCGATCACGCTCTGAACTGTTCACGAGGTGCATTGGCGCACCTACGTCGGGCGTATGGTGAACTTCGCGCGAAAGAAAGCATTCGCCTCTTGGATTACTATTTCGGACAATGTGAGTCGCTGCTTGCGTACACAGTAGTTCTCCGCGAAGACAATCTGAAGCCTTTTCTTAGTTGACTTCACAGTTCCTCGCTCATGGCCCTTCCTTCCGCCGATGTGTTATGACACCCACCTTGCCCTAACCCAAACCAAGCGCAATTCTCTACGAAGCCAGCCATGTGTAGATCGAGTTCCGCCTCAAAGCAGCTCTTCGAATCTGCTGTCTTAGCTCTTGTAATCAGATCTCATCTTTCCATTCGTCGGCACTCACTGCCAGATGGTATATATTCGTAGTTGGGGTTCTGATGCTAGCTTGGGTGGGTCCTTGTTTGGCGTTCCCAAACAAGCTTCACAGCGATTTCCTTCAGAATCGTGGTCTCTCAGAGGTCATTGTATGATTCTCTATACAGGTTTCCTCTGAATGAGCGTATACCGCCTTCGCACAGCAGTTATCATGGTGTTATATACAGAGGTCACGGTGCTAATCTGTAACCACTCTGATCGGCGAGTCTCAGGTTGGCAATAACCCCTATTTCTCTTATAAATCTTTTCACACGGTCCATTGGCGCGTCCACTGACCGCCAGTCGTGACCTCCGAGTTTGCTCATAACCACCGCTCGCCGTCATCGCATGGGCAGAAGGCGGGGACGAGAGTGACTTCCTATAGAGGCCTTCATGAGGCGCGTTGTCTGTCTCCTCATTTCTCAGTATCTATGTTGATCATGACAATTGACAGGAGCCCCACCGTCAGCATGTCGAGCGCGGCCGACTTCGGTCATCTGCTAGAAAAAGTAGATGCTAGGAGTGTTGCTCGCGACTATATGAGGCACTACGGAATCATTAGCAAGCCTTGTACTCCGCCTGCTTCTGGAAAGGCTTATGCCCCGAGGGTGTCGTCGAACACCAAGTATGTGGTCACCCGCTTACTGCGTGACTATGTCGAAAATCCTTGCTCAAGTTCCGGAGCTGAGATGCTGAGCGTGAACCCCGCCAAGATTCCTTCCTTACAGGACCTACTAGACGACGGGTACCAAAGGATCAGTTACTGTAGGTATGACCTCAATGTTAGTTATGATGGTTCAATCGGCTGATAAGAATATGGGGCATTGCAGCGACCCTCATCTTATCGTGGACTCAAAGGGTAGGATACTCGCTGCCGTCATACCAGCTCCTCTAGAGCTGCTCGAGGCTGGTATAAACGCCGCTTTTCTCGAAACGATGGCCAAAACTCAAGCTGCACTGGATTTCATGGCGGCAAGCGCTGTCACCTCAAGCAACCTCCCATGGGACACCTCTACGGCGATATCAGTCGGTGTGTCCGGCCCTTGGCCTTTTTACGTAGGTGCCCTCACTCCCGTGACTTGCTTTCGGAGCTCACTGAACGGTTTCAATATCACAGAGTGCTCGTAACATTCCACACACACGCCAAAACGCGAAGGCCCTGGAGAATCTCTCGAAATCGTCCGCGATCCATACTATCGCGAGCTGGCAAAGTCGTGAGTACGGTATATTCAGCTTCTTCTTGAGTCGTTCTCAAATGATCCAGGTTGCTGTGAGATGGTCATGCCAAAGCTGTATGAGCACAACAAGATAACGCTGGATCGCCTCTGCGAACGCAACCCATCTCTCTCCCGCCCCTTTCCAGGAACTGGGTTTGCTCTTGCAACCTTCGACTTTGGTCCCCACGCAGGTCAAGAGTTCTATTCGCGTCGAAGACTCCCCAGCGCGCCGGGTGTGTGCGCTATAACCTTCGGAGGCACTTTCAATCACAAGCTAGGCGGACACTTCATCTTGAAGGAAGTCAGGGCCGTTATCGAGACACCCGCATGCTGTACCATTCTACTTCCTTGCTCCATGTTCACCTATGGAAGTGTTTCAATCGCCGATATGGAGAACCGGGTGTCCATGGTGCAATGTTCCTCTGGCAGTTGCACCCACAATATCTCCGGACAACAACCGCCGCCCCTTTCAGGTCTAAATGCCGTGTTCAGCTCAGCAAGGCGCGCAAGTGTAATGTTATCCCCACATACAGCGCTTTCCAAGGCGGATATCGAGGCCATCTGGAAGAAATACCAACTTCTCATGTCTACCGTCGACGAAATCTCTACAGGGTGATGCCCTTCGTCACCCAGCTCCGCACCTCCATGACCCTTCTCCATCACTTCTCCGATTACGGGGACTTTTTATTACATATCTTATTCGCTTTCGATGTTTCCTTCCTTCAATTCATATGCGGTGCCTGTCATAGTCATATACCTAATCTTAATCTCTTCGCGATCGTTGCTTCTCCCTTGGCTTCTCCCTACCTTCATCGATTCCCGCTCTCCGGCGTCCAGTGGGCCACAAATTCTTTTGTGAGTCCATATCTTCAGATATCAGTATACTCAAAGACCATTGCTCACAAGCTCGAAATTTCCCACCATTGCCTCTATGATTGGCCTCAGAGATATCAGCAGAGTCTTCTAGGATGCCCAAGGCACAAGCCCAACCACCTCGCCGAAACCGCAAGTCCAGCAAACCTGGACTTGTGGTTTGTCGTTGTAAAGCAAGGTGCCTCAAATTGAACCCAGCGACCGGAAAATACGAAGGGAAAGGTGTACCTATGTCCCCTAAAGCAAGGGTGCGGCATAGACGAGATGAGCGATTATCAGCTCTCCTTGCCGAAACCATAGGGACTTCCTCGGCAATTCGGCCAGTCGACCTCGATGACGAGCCCGACAACCAGAGAGCGTGGGAGACACTAATTCGGGCTCACCTTGAAGCCATTCATGATATTCCGATAACTTCGTTCCGGCACCCCCTCGAATTTGCGAATAATCCTAAGGAAAGCGGGCCATACCAGTACGAATACGACGAGGAGGCCAGTACGCTTCCCGAATGCCCCAACTCAGGCTTGAGTGCGTTAGACACTGGGGTTCCTGCGAATCGACGATATCTCAACAAGGAAAACGCTCTGTGGGAGATTTGCAGGACGCTTGACTCCTTCGAGCAATCCTCTACCATCCAGAACCTCCGCAGCGAGGTGTTCCAAGAGCTTGTTCTCTTGGAGCGCGAGAAAGCATTCCGATGGGAGACGCTTCGCGAAGGATACACAGGAGGGCCGCACTATAATACAGGTGCGTTAGAGATACCCTCAGGTCTAGTTGCGCTGAACAGACTCCTCATGTCGCAAGCTAGAGGTATTTTTCCGTAAGCGGCCGCCTCGGACACCCCCCGTGGACGCAGCGTCGATTGTATCCCTCGTTCTTCAATTCCATCATTTTCTCCCTCGGCGCGGTAGCGAGGTATACCTCGCAGGGACCAAGGATGTCGTGTTGTCACAGGCACAACCAGATCTAGATCCCCATCTTCTCCGTTTTCCAAAGGATCCACGACCCCTCGTTCAACGATTCAGCCTCGACCCGATCACGTCAACATATGTCGTCTGTCCCAGTTGCCATTGTCTCTACCCGTTCGACCCCATCTCTGCAGAAACCCCCGACGTGTGCACCTTCAGGCAGACCCCTACAAGTGAAGAATGTAGCACCTCACTCTGGAAAGAGCTCGACCGGGGTCCTTTTGGGAACATCAGGGTTCCTGTTCGCAAGTACGTTCATCAGACGCTAAAGCCCTGGTTAGGTCGGGTTCTCTCTCGGCCTGGGATGGAGAAGACCATCCATGATTATCCACGACAACTTCTGGCCGACAACACAGGGATCACAGATATCTGGCAGGGCTCTGTTTTCAGACAGATCAAAGACTCTACAGGAAACAGCTTCTTTCCTGGGCCTAAGGGAGACCTGAGGATCGCATTTGGAATGTCTGTGGACGGGTTCGCCACTTTTCAGAACAAGACAGCGAAGCAGAGTTGCAGCTCCACGGGAATTTGGTTGGTGCTTCTGAATCTCCCTCCGCACCTCCGGTACCTTCCTCAGAATGTTTACCTTGCCGGTATAATCCCAGGACCCAACAAACCGTCAAACGACCAAATAAATCATTACCTCAGTCTCGTCGTGCAAGATCTGAAGGAGCTTTGGCGTCCAGGCATCCATTTCAGCCGAACATACGAGTGCCTGTCTGGGAGGCTATGCAAAGGACTCCTCATCCCGCTCATATGCGATCTACTGGGCGCTCATCAAGTCATCGGATACCCCGGGGCACCCACAGCTCATTACTTCTGTACATGCTGCGAGTTGGACATCGACGACATTAACATTATCGACCCGAACGAGTGGCCAAGGAAGAGCCTCCGCCATATTCGCCGCTATGCACAGATTTATAGGGACGCGACATCGGAGAAGGACCAACAAGCCGTATTCGAAGCATGTGGGTGGCGGTGGAGTCCTCTGTTCGAATTAGAGTACTGGGACCCAGCTGTCTTCACAGTCATTGATTCGATGCATTCTCTCGACCTCAACCTTTTGAAGCATCACGTTCAAGACTTGTTCCAGATCGACCTGCTACACAACGGCGGAGGAGCCCTTCGACCCCCAACGCTTGAACGCTCAAAACGAGTGGTTGCTACCAAGGCGGAGCTCAGGTCCCTCGAGAGATGCCAGAATCTGATCTACGACAATCCACCCTTCCTGCTGTACGAATTGCTGCAGTTTCATCGCAAAATCCTCTACTCCTTCAGTTTGGACTACGATATTCGGCCCCCCGGTCAGAACACCGTAACGGGGACCCGCTGGGTCCTCTCAAAATGCATATATGAGTGGGTGAGCCGCGCAAAATCGAACCTTGTAGCGTACGAACTAACACAGTACACTATATCTTTAGCGACAGCAATGGGTAGAGACGTCACATACTCTAAGGGCATTCATGGAGCGCTATCCCGAGCTCAGTGTTATGCAGCAGTCTCTAGTCGATGACCACGAGGACGACTCCACCGAGATGTCAGAGACCGAGGAGCTGGAGCAGCCCGATGGCGATAACCTAAATGGAAGCCTCCACGTTGAACCAGAGGGGACGAAAGGCGTAGGGATTAGCACCCAACCTTCGTCGTCTGCTCTCCCAAACTTCAAAGTGCTAGCAAAGCATGCAAGGAAGTTGCTGAGCCTAGTGGAAAGCGACAGCACCAGTGACGCTGTTTACAAAGCCGTAACGGTCAAAATTTTAGCTCACTTCTGCGACATCCTTTCGATCGCTCGACCTCCAGCAGAACAAATGAATGGCGGGTCGCAAACCGCCAAGCAGAGACTGTTTCATCTCGTGACATCGACGGTGAGTTTGTTCGTCCTTGAAATGAGGATGTGATGCGCTAAAGCCCCTGCCTGAAGTTGAAGACCGATGAGCAAAGACGCCAGCAGCTGGAGAACGAGTTCAGCCAGCGCGAAGACTCTACCTCCAGCTCCTATCCTTTCCTTGGCAAGGACGTAATGGAAGCCGTGTGGCGAGATATGTCGAGAACTCATCTACCCTCTTGGATTACACCTGCGCCTCGTGACTGGGGCACATCGCGCCGAGGGAAGCTTAGTGCTGATAACTGGAGAATTATATGCTGCATCCACCTTCCTATAACCCTCATTCGACTCTTTGGTTCATCTACAGGGCGACCTCGCCAACTCCTCGATAACTTTATGCATCTCGTCTCCGCCGTCCGGATCGCAACAATGCGGACATCGTCCAAGGAACAAGTGTCAGCTTATAACCACCACATCTTCAAATACACGCACGGAACGCTCGAGTTATATCCCGACTACAATATTCTTCCTAGTCACCATGGAGCGCTTCATATAGGGGACGTCCTGACCCGCTTTGGTCCAAAGCATTCGCATGACTCACCCTACTACGAGCGCTTCATTAATTTCTTCCACCATATGAACACTAACAACAAATCGGGTGAGCATTCCCTGCTTCTCTCATAGTCAAGGCTACGCTGACCGCCTTGACAGGCGAAGTGGAGGCAACGTTCCTGCGCACTGCTGTTCGCAACGCCAATTTGTTATCGCTGCTCTCAGAGTCTCCCGAGGATCAGCAAAGGGTCACGGAGATGCTCAGCCGGCTTCATTCGCATGAAAAAGAGCGCCTGCGAGGTTTCCGGCTGGCTGAGGCGCTTTGTCCTTTCAATCCGACAAACGGGAACCCTGGGGACGACCTGGCTGCCGATGAGCAACAGGAATTGGAGGACAACATCTCGCCGATGGAGCTCAATTGGCTCCGCCAATATCTCCAATCCCAGGAAGAGCAGGTTGGCGAAGTGTCGTCGGCGTGCAGGTTCCTCGATGCCGTATCCCATGGACTCAACATCTACGCTCCTTGGAACTCTCCAAGATACCGGGACAGCAGAGTGCTTTTCCGGTACAACGGGGAGGAAAAGGCGGGAATTATCCAGAAGATATTCATGCACCGCTACCGTCCGCCTACAGGTCAACCAGAGATCAGCATCTACCTTATTGTTAAGGCTTTCGACAAAATTGACGGAGAAGATCGGTTTTTGCGGTACGGTTATGCTGGCGGCTTTCTCTCGAAGCCTGGCCCCACAAACCTTTCCCTCATCCCCGCAAAATCCATACTCTGTCATGTTGCGCTCACGGACATCACTGAGGAAGAAGTAATCCACGTATTACCTATCAATCGAGTGAGTTCGCGCTTGGAGGTTAGAATGCGAAGGCGTCACTCACGTTATGCCTGATTTATCAGACAGTGCTATCGTTGGAAACAGAGAGGCCTTGGGCATAGGAGATGATGTAGTAGAAGGGGAGATGGAATAATCCCCTCGTCCATTTGTACATCAACGTGTATTTGAGTAGTCGCCAACAGCGAAGCGGAAAAAGACAAAGTAAAAGCGAATTGGGCCCCAATTAGGCCCTTGAGCTTCCGCTTGTGAGGAGAGCATGGGCGTACATAAGCGGCGGTGACGTTCAAGCCCTTATTAATCGTTAGCTTACAGTTCCTGCCAGCTCGAAGGTGTCGATAAGCTAGGATTTTCGTTGACGATCATGGTCCCGGCGGTCGATTGAATCAATTGCGCAGCAGGTCAAACCATGAGGTGCGGGTGGCTCCTTCGGCAACTCAGCTAGCCGACTGCCGGTAGCCTTATATTCCGCGCATCCTCATAAAATATCTTCTGGATATATTCCTGCGAATATCCCGCCACGGTAATTTATGACTCTGTAGAAAACTTCGGAGAATACTCCAATTCAAACGGACGGAGATATTTGGAGACGATTTTCCACAAATGATTGCGGAAGAAATCATGATCATTTTTCATTCATATCCTATCAAAATATACCTTGAATAATGTCCTTAATGCCCGTAGTGTAAGACTTTCAGAACGGAAAGCATTGTCTCCTTGTCGTCGGCGTCGGAGAAAACGAGGAGCTTTGAAGCAGTTCGGATGTCGGCGACGGAAGGAGCGCTGCCTCCGTCGTCAATCGTGGTTGAAAAGTAGGTCTTGAGACACTCCTCGATTTTCCCCCCAATCAGCGACTGACCCGTTTGCATGACCTTGCGCACATGAGACTCTACGTCTCTCTCATGTTGAAACAGACTAAACGCATGAGTAAACGAAATGAAGGAGATAATTGTGATTCACCTGGAAACGCTCGAGTCCCCAATCCCATCGTCCAGACCGTATGGGAGAATGATATTCTGAACCACTTTAATCGTCAGCTGGGGCCAGTGCTCGGGCGGGCCATTTCAAGGGATCGGTGGCCTCAAGAATGTCGGCGGCGAGAGCAAGTCCATCAATGTCGGCTAAAAGCTCTCCAGCCTCTTCGATACCCTTTTCGTCGCACAGTATTCGGACAGCAGTGTCTTCACA
>JANDKE010000020.1:0-54171 GCA_027627275.1 Coprinellus aureogranulatus | reverse complement strand
TTGTCGATGTCTATCCCCATGGATACGGAGGAAAGACGAGGGGAATGGGAGAGCAAGTGGAGAACACCCTGCATGCACGGCGTTATACTGCCTTCCTTCCCTTCAAATACGTCTCGTATAGTGACGATCTCCAGCTCCGGGTAGGAAGGCGGCGATGACAGTGCAGCGAGAGGGGAAGCCGTTTCCGACCATGTTGTGCGGAGAATAATTTGTTTCCATCGTGAGTGGTGAGGTAGAAGCAGTGTCTTGATGATTCCCTCTACTTCCGCAGCGTATACATCTTGAAAGTCAAATTCATCACCCTCCGGCCCTGCAACCCACGATGAGATCGAGATGGTGAGAGGACATTCTCCTGAGAGGCTTATCCATTTCTGGATTGCCAAGGGTGGGGGTAAGATCTCGAAAGAGGGCCACGATGCGGTTTCCCCGTTGAAGGGACCTTGAGGGCGGATGAGAATCGGAATGGTGGACCAGAGTTGAGGACAAGAGAGCGCGGCCTGTGACCACACACGGCACACGGCAGTGGCCAATATGTTAGGGAAGTCGAATACCCTTCTTTTTCTGCTGTCGTACTCCCGGTTGGGCATGACGAGTGTGGAATCCAGACACAGGAGGAAGATATCGTGGGTGATCTCCATTGGCAACCGAGAGACAAACGACATCGAGGCGAACTCGAGGGCGATCTGAGCTGTAGGAATTGGGCGAATGGGACTTGTCTGGTGCTATGAGATGAACAAAGGAAAGGACGCAGACACGATGTTCAATGTTTCCAACCGCTCCCGAGAACGAAAGCGACCCCATCAAATCCGAGCATATATGGACATAAAGGGCGCCCGGCCCAGGCCGGTCAGCACCCCTTGCTTCAGTAAACTTAAACTTGGCTGAGTACGGCATTTTCATGGCAAGCAGACACTGTATGTGGCCTGTAATCTAAGTTTATGGAGTCGCAATGCGATCAGTACGCCAACGCGAATCGCAAGGCACGAGATAGTGTTGGCGCAGGAACCTCAAGTGAAGAGGGGATGAACTCCAAAAGTGATAGGCTCGCTCGCTAGCGCACGCCTACGGCGTGCTCGCGCTCGCTCGCCCGAGGATTTGGGGGATCAAACGAGCACAAGGAAACGTGGAACTGTGATTGTGCCATCGCGTCAAGAGAGCCCTTGAGGAAGGATAGGGGCGAGCCTCGAAAAGGTGGAAAACCAAACAAGAGCAAAGATTGAAACATTTCGTTGCCCTAAAAGGAAATTAAGAGAGATGGGAGAGCCTTGCTGAAGCAAGGAATGTGGATCGCTTATGGGTCCTGGGCGCTAAACCTATCGATGGCACATTGGCACCCGAGCCCAAAGTGTTGGCTGGTGGAACGAGCTCGTCTAGGGAGATAGAAACGACTATTCTAAAAGGCATACATCTACAAGTAGCTCAAATAGCAGGAGCGACCATCAAGGGGAGACCGAAGGGGGTTTCTGGCGTGGCTTGACATGAAGCTGCCCCATGCCCAGGCTTAACAACGGGGTGAGCACTTCCATGCAACTCCCAGCTGATTTCGCTTCGCTTGGGTAGGTCAAACTTGAATGCTTCAACCAGGACGCTAAGCATTACTTCTGCAAATGATTCGGGTCGCTCGATTAGAGCGAGTCATGGCCGAGAACAGTAAGAAACGCACTCAGCTCGAGTTCGGCGAACTTGAAGCCAATGCAAGCTCGTTGCCCGGCGCTGAACGTCATACTTTGAGAGTAGGGGAAGGGCTATGTGAGATTCATGGACGGGGTCGAGAAGTTATGGATTCTCACAGGTTTGAATAGACACCTGAGATATGCGCTTCGTTGAGCGATTCAGGCAGTGGAGCGATCCACCGTTCTGGCTTCCACTCTCCCGCGTCTGGGCCCCATATGTCCGGATTGCGATTGCACTGAATAGTAGAGCACACCACCACAGTGCCTTCTGGGACAATGATGTCGCTCGCCATTTCCCCCTCGGTAGTTCGGATTGACTTCGAAAGAGGAATAATGGAATCCGCTCGTGGGCTAGGTCAATCGTTTAGTTGGTTATATCATAACTTAGCGCGTATAGGAGAATAGACTTACACTCGCACGAGATGGGGGGCTGGAGGATAGCTGTAGGTGAGGCATGAGGTTTTCAGCGGAATTCTCTCCGTATAAGATTCACTTACAGTCGCAGGGTTTCTCGAACCACGCCATCCAGGTAGGGCAACCCCATAAGACTATCGTAGTTCAAATCGCCTGCATGCTTCCGAGCTGTCGTAAGCTCTTCGCGAAGCCGGCCTTGCGCTTCCTGATTCGCACTGAGCAAATGAAGGACCCGGCACAGGGCGTTGGACGTCGTGTCCATTCCTGCAAACGTGAATGTCCTAAAGGGTAACAAGAAAGGAGACTTGGTAAAGGAGTCGTAATGGCCGAGGTGGAACGGCGTCCTTACGAAATTTGAGCGATGACCTCCTCTTCTGTGAGCTTGTCGTCGTCGTTGGCGACATCATTGGCATCCACTGGAGCAACATTCAGCACCCGCGCTTCCTCTGACCCGATCCACTGCTTACTTATTAGTCTCAATATTTCCTTGCCTTTGCTATCTTCCGTATGAACAAACTTGCGTTGAGAATACTCTCTCTTCTTCTCATCGTAGATCTTCACGGAAGTGTTGTAGAGGAGATCAGCCATATCCCGAAACAGGTGAAGACGCTTCCACGGGATAACACCGATAGCCCATCGTTGAAACGCAGGGGTCCCGATCTTCTGAGCAACTGGCAAAACGAGACGGCGGGAGATAGTGAAAGAAGACCAAGTGGGGCTGTTTCAGGGAAGCGTAGTGAGGAGTGAGTAGTGGTACAAGCCAAGAAGGAGATGAGCGAAACCCTTACACCAAGTTCTTTAGAGTGGTGGTGTATGCGCTCATAGAATTGCCCTCGGAAAGGGATTCGAACGAGTACCCCAGTATCCCTTTGCCAACTAGCTCAAGGGCGGCGCGGGTAGCCCAGGGTAGCATGTCAATCTAATGCGTATAAACGTCAGTCAAAGGAGGACAAGCACGGGCCATTAAACTTACTTCAGGCTCATTTGCGCTAGCCTGCTTGCCAATGGCGCGCTTTACCTAGAAAGGCTACTCTCAACACGGCTCCAGGACGCTGTAGTGCGCAAGTGGTCGCACCCTGTGAGCAACTTCATAGAAACCGGGCGCTTACGATGGAATGATTGTCAGTGCACGCGCCAGAGCCATAGATGGGTTCACCTACTAATTCCCCGAAGGTGAGCAATGTTGAACATTGGATTGAGGAGTTTCCTCTGCTTCCTGTGCTGTACCCCTGACACCGCGCAATCGGTGAGCTTGGAAAAGCGGTGAAATGATAACCGTTATACATACCTTGCATTGTTAGTAGACCAGGGCCGAAGGTGAGCTTATGGACCCTAACCCAGGAGGATATCGTTTGAGACAACGGTACAGAGCGAGAGGCAGATGAAAAGCTACCTGGAGGAATCGGACATCTTCTCAAAAACCGACATGTCCTGTAGCAATAGGTAAGTAATCCAATGGACCTGATCAAATTCGAACGTGGCTACCTTCACGAAGATATGATGAAGGGCTGTAGGGTCGGACACGTAGAGAAATGGCAACTGCACAACGGTCGGTCTCGCCAGAAGCTATGTATATAGAGTGGACAGTACCTTGAGGTAAAGGCTCCCTTTGAATACACCTCCATCTTTTCGCCGGTCAATGCTAGCAAGTAGTGAAGTCAACGAGCAGCTACTACACACATTTGCCACACGCATCCTCGATGCGCCTTTCCCAATCGTCGCCCTTGTTGACGAGGAGCTCAGGGATATTACCTGTCGTAACAACCACAGTTTCAGCTACAGATACATTTGCTCAAAGCGGAGAACACAGACCTTCGAGCCAAGAACTCGCAGGTGGACCGTCAATGAGCCGGAGAGGTGACTTCCGGATGAGCACGCGCCATAAGAGCCAAGTTACAACCGATACGAGTGCGAGCTGCACCACGCTCGAAGAACCCATGGGGCCACAAGCACTCTCGAGGACGGTGGAGGTATTGGTTGGTGCCAGTTGCCAGCCGTCCGAGCTGGGTGAAGTTTTGAACTTGAAAGTCAGACGCCTGTCTTGAACACGCCTTTGTAGGCGTGATGCGACTTCAATTCGACGGTCATGTCGGGGATCTTGCTTGAACTGAATAATGACTGTTGGGCACAAGTGAGGTCCAGGCGGTTCACCCAGCTTGACTCCTAATTTTTGGTGCTCGGTGTACCTCAATTACTCTCACTTACGCACATTGTTTCTGGCCTGCAGAACTGACTGCGAATGTACTTGGANTGCTTGGACGATGATTGAGAAGGGCCCTGTTAGCCCCCTGNTCNCGGCCCAGTCGGCGCTTGTGCTTNGCTTGTTTGGCTTCAAAGGTGTTGCAAATCATGAACGNGAGTGTACCAAACATCTCNGCTTCCTTCGCCCCCTTTCTAGTGTCCTGTTCCCTCTGCGCAGCCGCCATGCATCGTGTACAGNGTCTGGTTCCTCTAACTGCCGTATCGAACTGCACAACAGTCTCAACTGTGCGAAATACTAANCAGAGGTGCGACTTACTGACCCCTCTCATTCTTCTCTGTTGCTGATCTTTCTTTCAGCTTTTCGTTGTTTTAAGCTCGAACTCATGGACAAATCATGACTGNTATTCTGATTGCCTTTTGAAAACCTNAATGTTTTTGGGTCGCCCTNTNGAAGGCTTTGACCCTTAAGCCAAGTGATCTTCACCGAANCTGGNAGCAGNNGGCCAGTGCCAGGCAACGGAGTCTANCNCGGCCCTCACCACTCAACAACTTGCGCGATGGACCATTTCTTTCTACATGACATCCTGTGGCTAGGCTGGTCAGGCGGGCTAGTCGGCCTTCAGTTTCCTGTGTCCNTAATAGGTCTCCATTGCGCTCTTACCCTGACATCACACTCCCGCCCGCCAGTTCATCGTCTGTGAGCCGCTTCAAAGAAGGCAGTCCNATGCATAGANAAACTGTACGAACCCCCTCCCTCTCCCGCATTTGGATGGTGCTGCGTCGACTTTGTANGCCATTTCCCCAGTGCATTTATGCCCAACTCAGCTGACGCATTCTTCAACTTGCCACAGTTCGACAGCCCAAAGGCAGTGGCGGGCCTCTGCTTTGCGATCAGTGCCACTTCAAGCACAATGTTCAGGTCGCCGCCGGACGATATGCATGTACTAGGAGATATCTAGGCGGCGATGGCAGCGTCCGACAATGTAAGGGNACCTACGGAGTGACGCTCGCCCAAGCCGACGNACTCATGCAGAAGTTTCGCCGGGAAGACTTGGAGGCCAGGAATGCATCGGCGAAAGGGCAANNNAGAGCTCGAAGGGATGGGCGGAAGGTGCGGGAGAAGCCAGCAGTCGCCCTCAATAACAAGTATGCAAAGCCCCTCCCAGCAACCCCCCTAGAGATGACCCAGACACGTTTCAATGCTATACCCAAGCCTCACCTTTGTTCAAGTTCATCGCACCTTCGCGTTGTCGCACCTGGACCCTCCCTAACTCGTCGCCGCGATGCTACAAGGCTTGCATCACTGCCGAGCCAGACACTCCATGAACAGGGGGAGCATATCCCAGCGGACCACCGCCGAGATGCGTTCCGCCAACCTTCAGAAGCAATGACAACCTTTGGGTCGTGGTATCGTCCCGTCCCTACCAAAAGACTGCCTGTAGAAGTGCCTGTCGAATCATGGTATCGTCCTCGCCAACGATGTTGAGTTGGAAATTCTTAATCTTTCACTCCAATTGAATTCGATTTAGCCTCGGTCGCCATGTTATTCAACTCATACTCACGTCGTGCCACCCCGAGCTATCGAAATCTCCGCACCACCCAGCCTTCAGGAAACTAATCGGCAAAGGTCAACCACGCGAGACCACCTTCTCGCTGAGAACGCTTCCATTCAGTGAGTATGAAACGTGGCGAGATCTGCGTGACAGAAGTGGTCGCCCCACACATGCAAAATCAAATCCGCCCACTCNGAATTCTCANCACATGACCACACTCCCGGTGTCCTTTCTGACTCATTCTGACCTATCTTCCTTGGGCNCTTAAGACTGGGTTAAAATGGGATCACGCTCCATATCTATGCCATCCAACGTCTGCNGCTAGCCCCAATCTCCCGAGGCGTGCCCAATGGAAGCTTTACCGTCCACTGGCACCTCTCGGTGTGTCTGGGAAGGTAGATCGTTATCGCGATGTTCTACGCAGTCAAGATTTCATATCGGCAATGGCGCTCAGTGAACAGGGCGAAGAAGACGAAGAANCCGGATGAATGAGGCACTTTTCCTCCTTCCACTGCGGATGTACCCGCTTGTGTGCTTTGAATGAATGGCACATCACCCGNGGATGCGCGAGATTAGAAAGAGTGGGCACACCTGTGCCGCTATTCGGTCGAACCTCTAGTTTTACTNAGAGATGGTCGATAGGCGCTGAAGATAACGTACACGTGTAGGGGGGCGTGTTTGTTTCAGGGGAAAGGTATAAGTATCTGAAGCATTCCCTCCTGCTCGCTAAGAAGCTGCCTGAGCTTTTCCCCTTACCATCATGATTGGCGTCGCATCCCCGCAAAACGACTTCACTCCCGGCTTCCCGTCTCCCAATCCACCCTTCCCTTCTGCCTCGCATGAGGTTTGGGGTGACCACGACGCTCCCATAAAGNCTCAGNCAGCTTCTTCTGGGTACAACCCTACCGTTATATATCTACTTGAGCTGACATTCTAAAACACCTATCTAATCACAGCCCTCCGTCGTACGGNCAGCAAGACAACGATTGGGAGGAAATCGTGACTTCCACGCACGACGCCCACATGTCGGGCGCCAGCGCTAAGCCGCAACTTCCTCCCCGTAGAGTTGATGAAGAGGTGGTCATCGCGTGAGTCTCAGTACCTCNCCCTGTATTANTCCAAATTGCTTATTCTCCTGCAGAGTCATGGGCGCCACAGGAAGTGGCAAGACTACTGTAAGGTTGGAACTCTTGTCCGGCCTACCACTCGCTGACGCNTTTGCGTAGTTTATCAACAATACCGTCAGTGGTTCGCAGATGAGGATTAGTGGTGGTTTGCGCTCGTGCACCAANNNCGTCCAAGTCGCGCCGCCTTTCTCTTTGGACGGTCGCATGGTGACTCTTGTCGGATACTCCTGGGTTCGACGACACCATCCAGGAGCGACACTGGACATCTTGAAGATGATTGCTCACTTTCCTGACTATGACGTGAGTCCCGTCCTCGACATTCCTCCCGTACTTACTGACAGTTTCGTCTTTGGATTGCAGGTACGAGAAGGGTAAGAGGCTTGCTGGCGTCATCTACATCCATCGCATTTCGGACTTCCGCATGGGTGGGATCTCGACGCGCAACTTCAGGATGTTCCGTGAACTCTGTGGCGACAGCTCCTTGAGGAACGTTGTTATCCTCACCAACATGTGGGGACAGGTAGGAAAGGAAGTTGGCGAAGCCCGCGAGCGAGAGCTGGCTGCCGACGACCTCTTCTTCAAGCCAGTCCTGGATAAAGGCGCTAGGATGCTCCGCCACGACGAAACGCTGGTTTCCGCCCAGACGATCCTGCGTACCTTCTTCAACAACCGACCTGCTGTTCTTCAGATCCAGCGCGAAATCGTGGACGAGAAGAAGGACATTTTGCAGACTGCCGCGGGAGAGGAGTTGAATAGGGAACTTCTTGACCAGATGAAGCGTCATAAGAGAGAAATGGCTGAACTCCAGCAAGAATGGCAATGTGAGCCTCGACCGCTGTCTACACTATTCGTCGCCATGCTTAACGCACCTCCACAACAGCCGCACTGGACGCCAAGGACGAGGAGACGAAGCGAGAAATCGAGGCCGAGGCGAAGAAGCTGAAGAAGGAAATGGAGCGCGTCGAAAACGAGTCTCGAAAGCTAGCCTCCAACTTCCAGAAGGAAAAAGAGGAATTGGAGAAGAGGATGGTGGAGATGGACGCCGAGGCCAAACGGGATCAGCAGCGCATGCAGGAACAGTACAAAAAGCAGCTAGAAGAGCTCCAGCGCCAACGAAAATTGGATGGCAACCAGTCGGCGGAAAGGCAAGCCGACCTTGCTCGACAGATCCAGGAGCTCCAGAACAGGCGCAGCAGTGGAGGCTGGTTCTCGTCAATCGGCCGTGCTATCGACAAGTTCTTCGGTCTGGGGTGAATCCTTCCCTTGGCTACCTCCAATATCTATCATTCTTACGAAGCATCCAAGCCCCGACACACCGTCCAACATTCCTCATATGACTGTTGAAATCATTTACCATCTGTTGTACTTGTACTGTAGCCTCAACGGTTATCGACCTTCTTGAAGGTCTTCGCCTCACGTAGTATCCCGTCATGAATGCCATCGTTCTGCTGGCGACATCAATCCATTAGAGCTTGAACATTTCGGTCATCGAACAGCGCAGGCCGTTGATTCAATCATAACAAGTAGAGTGTAAGCAACGCCTCTCTCTTCTCCTTACGTTCTCACTCCCGTTGTACCTCTCGTCTAGTCTCGACGAATCTACGCCTGGTCCTATCACGTCTCGCGACCGACCTAGCGAAGGCTGCAGGTCGCGCAGCCTTACACTTTTTTTTTGATAGGACCAGGCGTAGATTCGTCGAGACTAGACGAGAGGTACAACGGGAGTGAGAACGTAAGGAGAAGAGAGAGGCGTCGAGCAGAAGAGAAAGATGCTCGAAGCCGAAGGTAAATATGCGTAAATAATCGAGATAAGATAACGGCGCGGCGTCGTAAGCATGGCCATGCTTACATAGAGACAGTGACATGAATAGGTATGAGGAAGGAAAATCAAGGCAGTCATATGAGCCCAGGGCGTAATAATCATGAATAGCTGAATCTGAGATATCGGGGGGATCTAATGTGAAGCACTCGCTGAACGAGGACTTGCAATTTCCCACCTTGACCCAAATGACTATCAGTTGAACATCGAACAGTCGCACCGAGGACAAAAGACTCACTCAATCCGAAGCTTGCCACGTCTATTGCCATCGAGGCAAGGCATGCCAGCTTCCTGAAATACAGCTGAACCGGCCACCATCTTGTTGGCGCGGTAGTCTATTTCTAGGGAAACCCTCCTGCCATCGACATTGGTGATACTAAAACGCATTGGTTCCTCGTTCAGACGGTCGGACCAAGGTAGGCGGACATGAGTCACAAGATCGGACCCGGAGCGACGAAATCGCAAGGGATGTGGGCGTTCCACAAAGATGAGGTGTATATCTTGGTATGTCCCGTCTTCAATTTGGTGACCGACGTTGGAGAAGCAGAAGATCGTCTGGCTTTGACATCCGGGTGGAATATCGACCGTCAGACTTTCGCGAGAGGATTTACCCGAGTTGAGCTTCCTGATGAAGCTGTAGATGATCCTCTTGCCATGATAATAGTCTTCAAGGGGAAGGTCAATGCACTGCGTATACCTCGAGCTGAGAGTCTCGCTTTCCAGGTCTAGGCAGCTATAGTCCTCCAATTCCTGATGGTCCCAGATTTCATGCGATGTATCACCCGAGGCTGTTTCCGAAGACAAAGCTTTGCGACATGAGTACGGAGGAGGGCTTGGCCATTCAGATGCCTGCGAAGACCACAACCCCTCGGACCATGCTTCGGACTGCAGTCGCGAACTCCGAGCAGTATGAGAGCGTCGGTATTCCGTTGAGGTAGCCTGAGGTTTGAAGCGCCAATGGTCGCCTAGACTTCCTAACGAGTATGCCGAACTTGTGCTTTCTTGAGAGGACACCGAACTGGTGCGCGAGTGCTTGTAGTCGCGACCATGCTTGCCCATTGAGTGGCCAAACTTTCCGTTCATTTGAGCAACCACAGGTTGAGACCATCCTGATAGAAGACATACCTTAGAAGAGGGAAAGGCGAAGTCAGTACGTAGGCTACCGGTACGACCATTGCGCTGCCAAGGAGAGGTGAGGTCAAGCACTTGGAGTGTATTGTTGGGGAGTCCGTGGCGTACTTTATTGGGCGACAGCGGTAGTGAAGAACCGCTCAGTGAGTTGCGGGGAGTGGACTTGAGAAACGGTCGGTGGAGTTTCAAGGCAGAAGGACAATAGGATGTCGTACCAATTGAATTGCTGCTGAATTATATTCCGCCAGGGAGGTGAACGGTGAAAAGTCAAGGACAGAAGTGTCGCGAAATCTATGGCAACCTTGGGAGACCATGCTCGAATGTATAATTTAGAGAATAAAAAGAGAGTAGGGGTAGAGTAAAGTTGGAGGAAGAAATTAACCCATGCCCTTTTGTACTCCGTAGGTAGTAGGCGCTGGTCACAGCTGGTTGTTGTGTGGCTACAGGGTGATGAGTGGCTCACAGCCCATGCCACATATCGCATTGTACACACCATGTCACCGGAGTCATGTCAAAAGGAAATGACACAAATCCCTTGAGAGAACAATGGAGGGCTTGCCCCATCATCCCCCATTCCTAGCTCTTGTGGCCGACGACCATCCTTTGCGTAGAAAGGCCTTTGCCGGCAAGCGGACGTCGAAGAGCGGTCTCAACAAGCTACGATCTCAAGATCGCGCGTTTGCCTCGGCAGTATGTATGTGGGAGAAAAGAACAAAGCAACAAAGGTTCGGAGGCTCTTGTCCGAGTCTGGGTATGGAAGCATGACCAAACAGACGCGTCGCGGTACTTAGTTCACTCACGAGATTCGCCTCATTCTCAAATATCAGATGCACTGTCCCCGGTCGGGATACCTCCATAAGGGTCTAAGCTTACTGGATCACACAAGATACATGAGCATTGAGGCTATACTCTTCACTACTGACCCCCACGGGGAGACAAACGTAGAATGGCTTTCAGGCTTTCCCTGTTATTGAAAATACCGTATGCTAGATCCGAAGAAATAATAAGCCGCAGTGGACCACCATATGACATTGCTAGTAGCCAGACGAATCAGATGAGCTCCCCGCATCCTCCTCTGGAAACACAATCTCCCATCTGCACCCCACATCAGTCTAAGCTCAATTTCAAACAGTATGAGGAGAGGCTTACTCGACAACCAACTTTCCTCGCCCGCGCTCTCGGCTGTGGGGCAATCCCGCGCCTCTAAACTTTGCAGATCCATGAACCATCCCTGTAAACCTATAGTCCACCTCCAGTTGGTAACTCTTTCCGTCAACCCCAGTGATATGAAAACGGCAAGGCTGCTGGTTGAGGAGCTCGGTCCAGGGAAGCCACACATACAGCGTCACGTCGTCACCATCCGTCTCAAAGTGTGCCGGTAACGAGTACATCGTTGTCCTGGACCCTTTTGCGGAGACATGGCGAGACGGAGGCCGCTGTTTCACGGTACCCCGCGAACTCTTGGTGCGAGTGAGGGCCGGCTGGGCATAATGGTACTCCTCTTCATAATGGCCAGCAGACATGGCAGCGGGTGGTGGTGACTCATGTATGCTTGCTCGCGAGCTCCTCGTCCTCGCCACGGGATGCACAGCTGAGACGGGGGATGGAGTGCGGCTATGTTGTATTTCAGGGTAAGGGCTCTCCTGGGCGTGGCATAAGTTACCCTCTCATGGAGTGGTCAAACCAAATGCAGGTGCTCACGACTTGGATAGTTGGGACATAGTTCACCTCTTCACGGTCATGCTCGTGGATAGACTCATGTTGCGCTGTGCCAGCGCGTGACCCATGCCATTGTTGCAGTGGAACGGGAGAAGCGTAGCTTGGTTGGCGGCCATGAGACGCCACACTTCCCGCTCTTGAACCTTCCCATTGATGAAACGGGGGTTTCGGAGGAGCAAACTCTTCTTCGTAGTCATATGCATGATGCTACAGCAGAATGAGAAGTTCGCAGCTCTTCAATATAACCCTAACATACCGTTCCATAAGCGCCGTAGGGGTGTTGTCCTGGTGATGCTGTTCGCTCTTGAATCGACTCGGGCCGTGAGCCCCAACCCGTTCCCGCTCGAGAGGGCAATCGACTACCACCGTGAGGAGTCCCTTGGAAACTCGCGCCTGACCCAGGAGGAAAGTATGCGTCATTTGGGTGCTAGGATCGGCTTAGGCGAGCACTTTTAACAGCAGCGCGGCCGGGCTTACCAGTTGCGATGTTACCTGCCCATAATCGACTTCATCGCCATAGAAGCTGCCCATGTCGTCTTCTGCGGGTGGGGGCATGTTACTCTGATGGGGGCGCTGTGGGGTAGCTCGACCACGGTCACTGCCCGCGTACATACTTCCATGAGGAGGAGGAGGTGCCTTGTGAATGTTATTTCTGCCATCAGTGCGATAGCACAAGTGTGAAGTCATTCGTGGCTCTTACTAGTTGTGTTGTAGCTGCGTTGAGCTCTGCTAAAGAACCGAAAGGTGAGAAGTGGTCGTTTTGATTAGTCCTGAAGGCATGGCTAGTCCTCGAAGGTGTACGCGCAGGTTGGTGAGATCTGAGACTGCTCATATCGATCGGCNAGGTGCNACAGTTAAGAATAGGAGATTGCTGCGCCCAGGGACTATAAGAAGGCAGGAGTGGAGGGGCAAGAGGTTCTGTCAATGAGCGCAGGCTGCTTTCATAAAAGGTAGATCACAATAAGGTCCGATGTGGGTCTTCCTCATAGGCGCCAACCGAGGATTATCTTGCCAACGTCGGTACCTGCGTCGAGACCAAGGCTATAGAGCAGCTAGCCAGGCAACGGCTGGCATCAATATCAATGACTTGAAGAATGCAGCCAGGCGAGAGTCGAAGAGGAGGGTGAATGTTATAGCAATGGCTGCAGGAGAACATGAGGCGGATTCGGCGGAAGTCAAGGAACACGAGTTATGGAACCGTGACAGTGATGGAAATGAATTGATGCAAATCTGCGCTCAGCCAGGCCTCNGGGCTTACGAGGCTTCGCCCCATGACCTCTATTCATTTGTCTGCATACGGCAGANTGGCAAACTGGAATACTGGTACAGAAGAAAGAGTATGTTGATGTACAACGGTCTGCTTTACAGCACAAGGATAGGAGGGCAACCAGTCAAGACAGCCTCAGCATCGCCAGTCGCATTTCAATCGTCCCAACCGCCCATCTCCATGTCAAATTTAGCCTTGCGCATATCTCTACGCTCCACATCACTCAGAGCAATCCATGCTTCGAGACCGCCCAGGCTCTCGATTAGCTCTTCTTCCCACTTCTCTTCTCTTTCCAATTCCTTCTTCGTCTTCTTTCGTGGAGGTGGAGGAGGAAGTGGAGGGGGTGGCTCCCGGCGATTCGGATGGAGGGGTGCGATTCTTGACAGCATACTACGGGAGGCCTTCAAATACGGGGAATAAGATGTTGCGATTCTNGAAATGGTCGGCAACCTAGAAGAGGTTGCAGGCGGGAATGGGGAGTTGGGAAGTGAGTTAACGCGCTTGATCAGCTCGCTCATAGGCGTAGCCTTGACCCGAGAGCCGATCGAGTGTCGGGGCTGCCGGGGCTTGTCTGTAGCTGGCTTGGGTGTGCTCTGCACCGGAGGTTTGTCTTCGAGACTCTCTAACTGCTCTGGTACTACAGGCTCAATATTTTCCTGCGAATCACCATCAGTATGGGGACAAGACAGTTTACCGTGCGGCTCACCTTTGACAGGTCTGGTTCATCGGCCTCCTCGTTAACTGCAGGTGATGCGAGGCTGGGTGCTGGTTCTTCTTCATCTTCGGAGATCACCACTGCTGCCTTCGACTTTCCCTTCTGCTTCTTATTGCTGGGCTTCTCGGGATTAGCGGATTTCCTACCACCCGCACCTTCCTCTTCAGCCTTCTTCTCCTTCTTCCGCCGTTTGCTTGAACTCTGTTCCATTCGCGAAGAGCCCTCGCCAAAGTCTTCGTCGTCATCTACCACCACTGACTTCCGCTTTCTCCTACTCTCCTTTCGGACTACTGGAACCTCATCATCGTCCCACATGGCCAAATCGTCGTCGGGAGGGGGGATAGGCTCTTTCGAGCTGGGCTGTTGAGCGACACCACTATCGAAAAGTCTGTCTTTGTCTGAATGACTCAGAATATGAGAGGTTTCTTGATAGGGCTCTAACAATGGGTCTTCATCCGAGTCCTCGATCATTTCTCGACTCTTGAACGCCTCCTTTGTCTTCCCTTTACCGGAACTACTAGGTTCGTCATCTTTCTTCTTCTTGCTCTTGCTCCCTTTGCCGCGACCAGGGGGCTTAGTCGAAATCACGACCTCAACCTGCGGCCGCGCCTTTTTCTTCGACGCCTTCTTCTCCTTGGTCTTGGATGTTGCAACGCCCCACTCTTCATCCTCTTCCTCTTCTCTCGCGGTCTTCTTCTTACGCTTAGCCTTGAGCTTGCCATCTGTCCCTGGAATTTGGGTAGGAAGCATGGTCAGATCCAATACTTCTTCCTGGACTACGGATGTGTGCCCGTCAATCGGGTTAACTTGAGAAGACGATCCAGTGAAGAAGGTAGGAGGAGGAAGCTTCGAGGGAACTTGAACTGGTACTGCAGGCTCAGGTCCAAAGAGGTCTTCGTCCCCAGAAAAGAGCTCGTCAACTTCGTTTCGCGCTTCACGGTCGTTGCTGGAGCGGGGTTGGGGCAGGGTCTCGATTGGTGGAAAGCCGAGGGAGTGTGCGTTGGTTTGTGCCGTGGGGACAGGCGGGTCGGACGGGGGCAATGACGAGGGAATAGCCTTCGCTTTGGGTCGGGAGGAGAGGAGGTCCGAATCCGGAGGTGGGTTTGCTGGAGTAGAGGCAGGATTATCAGTGTTTGGGGTTTCACCAGTTCCTTTGGGTTTCTTAGGCACTGGCCGGGGTCGAGGCCGAGGAGGTTTGGCAACGGGCTCGGTTGGGATGAGAGAAGAGGTATGCGGAGAAGGCATCGCCTTGGGTTTGGGAGTGACCTTCATCAGGTTGAGCTCGTCGTCGTCGCTCGATATCTCAAGGACGTCGTCGATCCGACTGGCTTTTCCTTTACCCTTCGCCTTCTTACCCTTCCCGCTCGGCATGTAGTCAGGTTCGGTCGGGGCTTGAGCCTTCTTCTTGGGCTGGGGGGAGAAAAGGTCGTCGTCGCCCCAATTTGTGGCGACTGAAGGTCCTGGTTGTTTCCGCTGACGCGTCTTGGCTCGATCTGCGATGCTTGACATAGGAGGAAAGTCACCCAGCCAATCTTCGCCGAAGCCTTCTGCTGCTCGAGACGTTGACTGCTCAAGTTCTGTCTGCTTGCTGGGCCCCTGTATATGCGCTGAAATCTCTTCAACTCCCTCTACAACTTTCTTCTTGGGGGGAACGGGCCTTGGCCTTGGTCGTGGCGGCTTCACGGAAGGAGTTGTGAATGTTGATATCGTCGTCGATGTTTCGCCTCCATTCAGCTGAGCGCTGAAGTCGCTTATTGAAGACATTTCCTGTTGTCTCACCCTCTGCACTTCTGCACTGGCAGTATTGACTTCAGACTATCAGAGACGACGCTTACGAGGGAAGAAAACATGACTCACAGGTCGAGATTTCATCCTGCCAATTCATCCTAGTCACATCCTCGGCCCTGCCTGTCTCCATGAAGTCCTCTTCTCCTTCGCTATCCGCAACAAACTCGTCGTCAACGTTCATCGTATCGTAGTTTCGTTCAGGGAAGGTGGTGGGGTTGTGCAAAGCGTTGCTAAACGCGTAACACGTGTGATGGCGATGATAATGAAACACGGTCATGTGGGCGCGTCCGATATGGCTTGCCGAGCGGTCCGGGTCGGGTCCGGATCTTAGCGCCCAATGCGCACAGTAGTGCCAGTCGTTCAAGCTTCTCCGGTTCGCAGGGCAAAGTGACAGACCCTGCTTTGAGACTCACACACTTAGCGGCGTCTGCCCCCAGGAATTTCTTTAGAATCAGACCAGGGCGCTCGTCCAACCTCTCGAAGTTTGCTTCTCTTCCCTTTGGAAGAGACGATGTTGTATTACTTTGCCACTTTGACAAGATATAGACCACTTTATGCTGATAAATTAGTCACACCCTCCAGGATAAGCGTTCAGAAGTGCTGTGTGTATGTATTCGATGGGTTCACGTTGGACCATACGTACTGGGGCCGTCCGCAACCGAGAATTCGTCTTTGCTTCGTCGTCAGGTATTCACTAGTACGTTTCGGGCACCCTAGGTCATAAATCGCGGGAAGGATTCTGCTTATTTAGAAAAGCGAAGGACATGCAACACCAGAGAAGGTACCGTCTTCAACTTCTAGGGAGATAAGAATAGCGCCAGAATCCACGAATGGTTGCGAAATGAATATATGCCCTCAATGGACACGTAAGATTGGCGCTGTGTTGAGTAGATGAGGCCACTCTGAGAGGTTGAGTTCCGCTCTTTCTGCAACGGAAACGGCCGCAAGGAGCGGAGAATGACAATACGCCAATCTATGTGCGACGGTGGACCGACAATTTGTATCGGGTTGCTTGTTGTGCGGGGTTCCATCCGCTGCCCCAATGCCAACAATCTCCCATGTTCTTACGCAAGGTATATGCAGCGTTCAGCCCTCTCCTCGCTGCCTCCCAAGACTCGCTTCATGCCGCTTCCCAGAAGCCCGCCCTCTCTCCCTTGCTAGGCGGATCATTGGAGAACGGAAGGGCGGAGCGGTTGCTCCGAGTACCAACGCCGGGTCGCAACCCGGTCATCCGAAGATCCTATCCTTCCACAGGTACACAAGAGCAGTCGACAATACCGCGGTGACAGTAAGGTCGAAGAAGGGAAATTCGGGGGTGGAGGGCAGGGTTCTGATTGCCCAATGGTTGTACCAGTGCTCGCAGAGTGACGCATGCTGAGGATAGCCAATGCTCAACGAACAAAGCCGACAAGATAGAGTAAGGCGCCATACCTTAATTCTTCTAATTTGGAGTTCCTTTTTTTCTCTAACCCAGCGGCTTATCGCCTCTTCCACATCCATGGAAGCAAGAATCTTCTCCACTTCTGCCAGATACTGTGTGGCTGTAGGCAGGTGATATAGGACNTGGGATGGTCGTTTCAGCTGGTGTTCTGCGAATTAATATAAGATTTCTTTCATTTAATGAGGAGATATGCTATAGAAGAGCACCTACTATTGAGAACGGTGTAAGGGAAGACGGATGCGAGCTTCTCAATNCCTAGATCTTCTGAAATTAGAAATTCGAGTTTCTCTTCTGTTATGAATCTGGGCAAGCGGGGTGAGACGCCAAAACTCTCCAAGACATGAGCNAAGCTTACTGTTCCTTGAAGCATTCGCTGCAGTACCGAACTCTGCAGGCCCAGAAAACGTCCTTAACATCATCTTTCCCACAGCGCTACACATATGCAGAGTGTCAGNGGATGTATCAGTAGCAGGGATTCAAGGGACTNACCTGGCAGTGATTTCCAAACACTAGGTTTGCGAAGTGTGGCTCNGACATATCTGGNGGACATGGCGGCAGCCCTCGGATGCGTGATAGCGAGCCTNTCCAGACAAACCGAGCAGATTTACTCAGTAGGATCNNGCGCATGCGCCGATTCGTGCGAGCCAGGTTTAGGAGGTCGGCGGGGTGCAGGTAAAGTAGAATCTACCGAGAAGGTTCAAAACTGCTAAGGCCAGTCGAAGGGCTCGTGTACCTCGAAAACGAGTTCCAANGGCATNTCCTTGATTTGAGAGAGAGCGCCGTCAACGTCGAGTGGTCGCTTTCGTNCAGTACAACTTGGANCATTGGGCTTTACTTTCAAGTCTTGTGCCCAGCGGCCGCAGGGACCCAAACTGTGCANGAACATACGAAACGCGATATCCGCAACGTCATCCTGAGAAGGTTTCCCGAANGGCGAAGTCGATCCTTCTCTCCTAAGCCATGTGTCGCCTTGATCATGTCCACGGGGACTTGAAGAGCATTGCCTTTTGGAATGCGGTGAAGGGAGCGAGTAAGAGGCNCCGGGGGAGTAATGCATTGTGAGTGGCCATTACNGGTAAAAGGGCCTGAGCACTTATAGTTTGCCAGCGCATTCTGCAATCGGAGGATCAAGGTGCTATTGCCGTCACAACTAGGGGGCAAGAAGAACACGAGAATGTCAGGCCAATCGCATGCGTAGGAGTTTGGGCGTTACAGTCAGACACATGCATCGGTGCGGCGGTTTTCGATTGCCTAGAACGAGCACCATCACTGACACGTCCGAGATTCGAAGTTCAACGGTAAGATTCTGATTAATAGGAGAACCACTTACCCCACTCCTCTGCCACTACAATGAACGGATGGCGCTAGTGCACGATACTGGCGACCTCGTGCGACCAGGCGAAACCCCTTCTTCCTGAGCATCGAAAGCGATCAGGTCGCCCAATGGTATTGTTAGGACCAGCAGGCCAGAAGGAAACACAGCCGTCCGGTGCACGGTGGTGTTGGGGTAATTGACCGGTGGTCTCGAGTGTTACGGATTACGGTTGCAATTCCGATGGCTGTCGCGCTTCTTCTACCAAGGAGGAGATCGAATGTTTTGATACCCAAGACAGTGGAGGCTTTCTATTCGGGAGGCAAGCGGTAAGAAGGCGGGAGACCTTGTCGTTGCTGGACAGGGTATCCAGAACCACCTGAACACGTGCTGAGCATCGGACACCGGAGATTGCATAACGAGCCTGAGGCTCAGGAGTTACTGACAAGCGACTTTCCGGTTGATGGTACGGTCGCAGATGGCTGCACCCTCGAGACCAGCGCCGAAGCTGCCAGCTNTCATGCGATCATGGGAGGCCTCGCGAGCGCAAAAAGCAGGCTAACAAANNTAAATTGNNCTNCTTTNCCANCGCATCAATGGTGTAGTGGTAACATGGAGTCTTCCCATGGCTCCGCGCCGGGTTCGATTCCCGGTTGATGCAACCTNATTTTTGCCTCCCTTTGTAGGGGGTTTTCNAGAGATACCAACGCANACGTTTTNGAGTCTCGGGGAAGAGTCACCCAGCAAGCTTCAATCCATGGATGAGCCNACGANGTCAGGTCCTTTCTTCAGTCGGATCTGAGCGAGAGGCGTTCAATCTGGATAATAGGCTAAGCACTTTCACCAGTCACGGCCCTCGAGCGAGATAAAGTGTGCCGGTAGANATAGTTATGACCCCTCGGATGTGGGTAATATTTAAATCAATTGTGAGCGAATTAGATGAGCATCCACNGGAGATNCGATGCATGGGTATTAGGCTAAAGACTGGAGCACTCGGTCNGTCATCTGGATAACCTGTAGAACACGTTCAGCNCAAGGCCGAGAAGACGGACTGGGAACTCACCCCATTGATATCTGGCCTATCTTTGGGATTCACTTTCAACATGCNGTCGATGAGATTCCGAAGTCCTTCTGAGTAAGCCGATTGCGGGTGCTTGTACTGAGCGCTCAGTACAGCCATCGCAATCGAGCCACCTTGTTCCGTGGTCTGGGTATTTTCGAAGGGCGAGTGTGAGTAGGCTAGTGCATATAGCGTGCAGCCTAAGGACTGTTGCACATCATCAATAGACGTCATGCTGNATGCAGGGGACTATGCGTACCCAGATGTCGACCTTCTCATCGAGAGTGACGCCGGTCTTCACATCGAACAGTTCCGGCGCTCGGTACGCCATGGTACTTTGCTCAGCCGCTATGTCCTATATGGCGAGTNAGATGACTGAAAGGGACTCCCGCGANGCTTGAAAAGGCTGTACCTGTTGCAGTAAGGCCTGCTGTCTGTTTTCGATGGGTATACGGGCTTTCATGGTGCTTCCAAAGTCCATAAGGATCGGTGTCTTACCGTCGTCTGCGATCATTATGTTTCTGGGCATCGAAATTAGTCAATGGTTAGGNTAAAAGTGANAAATGCGAACGCACCCAGGTTTCAGATCGCGATGGGCGTATGGNACNACGTCNAGAACGGGGCCATCGTGCCGTTCNAGTTCCTCGTCTCCGTCAAACACTACGTCGTGTTCCATTTCGACTCGATGTTTAGTGACAAGNGGTACTGACGCCCCATCATANGAGTAACCGCCTTCGGCGTCGCCCTCTGGTTGGGGAAAGCGTTCGTCATTGTCGTCGTCAGGATGCTGATTCGGTCTACTANNAGCGCGGCGTTCACTCTGGATAGCTGACCGNGCNGANGTNGGNCGGTATTCNTGCATCGCGCGCACGGCNAGNCAAGTGCCTCGGAACAGNTGNAGCATTTCCTTCTCGGAGAAGTGCCGGTTGTTGACAAGGTTCGCGTTTATGGCNTCTTGNAGATTGCCGCGCTGTTCNATGGTGANTAGGACANCNCTAGTNGGGAGAACAGGTGCGCACCTTGTACAANGGTAGGAAGAGATAGACGATTTGACCGTCTCCTTCGGGGTCTTGCACGACCGCCGAGTCCTACCNCNGNGGTGAATGGAAGCATTGAAGCATGCCATGTGAGCTCACCAGAATCCGAATGATATTGGGATGCCTGGTATTAGGTTAGCTTNGAACGCGTCGNTATATAGGCNACGNACTTGAATCTCCTGTAAGCTTCCACNTCCCGCATCGCTTCCTTGACACCGTCTGAACCGGTGGGACATCGTATCTTCTTGAGCGCGAATTGTCTCTGCAGGGCGGTCATGACGAGACCGAAGCNAGAAGTCTTGATCGACATACACCACTGTGCTCNTCCTGTGCAAGGTAGACAAACGAGAAGCCGCCTTCTCCGAGGACCTTTACAATCTGGACTGTCGTTNGGGACAGGGTTGAGCGCAAGACCAATGNTTGGGAAGTAAAGCNGCCTGACATGTCCGGCCATTTATCTTGAGTTTGGGNTGCTGCTGGCAGAGGCAGGAGGAGACTGCCAATATCGCATCTTTNGCCTGATCCCGCAGGTTTTCAAAGGAGCGAACAAGTTGAGAAGGAAGGAGATCCATTAGAGAAGGTGAGAGNAGGTTGNAAGAGCTGCGTCCGAGTCGGCTTCCAATGAATCCAGGTNNACGAGCACCGCCACATGCCTGCGGATATGNACNAAAAAGACAGGGCCCAACCGGGAATTGAACCCGGGACCACTCACATCTTCACCCTTTAGCAGAGCGGGTAATNACACCCGAAGCGAGTATCATACTACTAGACCATTGGGCCGACGCATANTCNGCAAAACAANCAAATNAGTCCAGCAAAAGGCACTTCTAAGCTGCTGATAGGCGCTCGCAACAAAATATTCTGCGGCTTTGCTCTGAACGGTCATCACGATGAGGGTCAAGACCTCGACAACGAGGCTCCCTGTCACTCTCCAGGAAGAAATCACTGCTGGTGCAAGAAATGGTCCGTTTCTGTAGGTATGCTGCACTCAGCCGGCNTCTGCTCACTCAGCATTTGTCTTCCAGAAAACGACGATCCCAACCACTATCGCATTGCGCGACACAATACGCGGACAAACCGAAAGGAAGCCAGGAAGCAGGAGCGTAATGCGANGAAGCACAAAAAGGCGGAGTACTTTGCTCATGGCAGGAAGAGGTCTGCCGAAGACGATGTCGAAGCACCGCACCCCAAGAAAGCNAAGCANCACCCAGCTCCTGCTNCCCCAGATGTTGTAGCGAAACCNTCNCAGCCGNCTGCCTCAGTGGCCAGCTCGTCAAAATCGGAGAAACCATCCACGCAAAAGCCTAAGGCTCAAAGCAAACCCAAAGTTGTCCCCAAGGCACCTAAACAAGTCGCTGCACCACTTCCTCTCTCCCGCGCAGAAGAGGAAGANGAAAGAAACATCAGGCGTCTAGAGAAAGCTACTGGGATATGGGAAAGGNTCNCGGAAGAANGCTCCGGAAGACGAGGACGGACTCGATGGTNGGTNCTGCNTCNCAGCTNCNTCCNTTCTNTANTGATCCTTNCTTCCAGATTTGNTGGGTTGGGTNGATGCCTTCGAGTCGTCTGCGTTNAAAGTCTGTACGGGGTCNCCTTTCCCAATGNNTATACACTAATNNTTNTNCAGGGGAAGNCCGCAGAANNCANNNAGGACGAANTGTCNNCCNCNGAGGAGNATACTTTTGANCAAGGNTCAGAGACGTATTCNGANGAGGAAGNTGAGANCGAAGAAGANTCNGAGGANGANGGGGACGAGGAACAAGCNGACTGGGGTGAAGAGTGGGGAGGAGTCGAGTCTGCNTCGGAAGACGCTGTCGATTCACCNCCTTCACCGCCGCCAGAGCCTCCAAAAAGTGCGTTCACCGTCCGTGTTTGNGATCCGGAGNCTCATAGAGACTAGCAACCGGAACCTACGTACCACCTCATCTCCGGAAAGCAAAGCCAGATGCCCAACAGCCTTCGGAGCAAGCGCTGAAGCTCACAAGACAACTGAAGGGCTTGCTCAATAGGATGTCGGAGGTTAACATAGCCTCCATCGTCGACAGTGTTGAGGAGATCTATAGAAATAATAGCCGGAATGGTGCGTCTACTTTCCGTCGATCTTTCTCACTTGCTGATATCGTACAGATGTCACCACGACTCTGACCAAGCTTGTCATCGACGGGATCTCCTCCCACTCGACGCTCCTGGACTCGTATGTNGTNCTACACGGTGCNTTCGTNTCCGCNCTGCACAAGCTGNTCGGNATCGAGTTNGGTCGGTCATNTCTCTTNNTNNCGNTACANTNAGCATATTGANTTNTCNNCTNNTAGCNGCCCATTTNGTCCAAGAGACGGTCANCACCTACGAAAAGCATTATGCAGANCTCGCNGATGNCNCNCCNGAGGANGGNCAGNCNGAGGGACAGGAACGCGGAAAGGAATGCTCTAANCTTATNATCCTGATTTCCGAGCTNTACAATTTCCAAGTGATNTCTTGTGTCCTNCTNTTCGACGTCGTTCGTTCGCTCCTTCAAGGGCGCCTCACGGAAATGGATGTCGAACTGCTGTTNAAGATTCTGCGNAGTAANTNNNATCCTTTTCTCNAAAGATGTTTGCTCACANACGTTAGGTTCGGGCCAACAGCTGCGCCAGGACGATCCCCTGGCACTGAAGGACATNGTACAAGCTGTTCAGGACAAAGTGGCGGAGCAGGCTGCGGAGAACAAGTGCGCTTGCCATTNCCATATCNCNCCCNGGTGCTAATTNNCTNANAGCTCTCGAGTNCGNTTCATGATTGAGACCTTACTCAANCTGAAGAACAACAAGGTCAAGAAAGTGGCAGCNGCCCAAAGNCAAGGCGGGGACTCTGTGGAACGCATGAAGAAGTATCTGAGNGGCTTGAGCAGGTCNCGNACAGGTAGNCTTNCCNTTTTGCNCNTCCTATATCNTTGGCTNACGGTNGTATAGTACTTTCNCATGAGCCTCTACGNGTGTCTNTNCANGACCTCCATTCNGCGGACACAAGGGGNAAGTGGTGGNTGGTTGGTGCTGCATGGGCAGGCGATCCTTTGGTGGAACGCCGCGCAGAACTTGAGAAGCGGGCCTCATATCAGCAGCAAGCACTAAAGGAGGAGAGCAATCTTCTCAAGCTTGCGAGGAAGCAAGGAATGAATTCNGACATNCGAAGNAGTATATTCGTNGTTATCATGAGCAGTGAAGTGAGTNNGCATNTCGGNCGCTCTGTGAAANCGGNAGCTGANAGTGGTNGGCCAGGANTACGTCGATGCNTGTGACAGATTATCNCAATTNAACCTCACAGAAGTTCAGCAGCGCGAGATTGTCCGGGTGCTNCTTCACTGCTGTGGAAACGTTCGTTTCCCTTGTTTGTTTCGTATGCTTCTTACTCACCCTCTAACAGGAAAAGTCTTACAATCCNTACTACGCNCTCATCTGCCAACACCTCTGCAAGCAGTCNCATTCATACAAGATTACCGTNCAGTTCTGCCTCTGGGACTTCCTTCGAGACTTGGGCGAGACNAAAGTTGGAGGGGCAGAACTGCTCAAGGGATCCCGGGATGANCATGGCTTCGANGTNAAGTCGATATCGAAGACAAGGATGCGCAATGTGGCGAAATGCTATGCTTGGTGGATTGCGCGCAACGCGGTGACCCTGATGGTTCTGAAGGTACGCGCACAATCTGTATCCAGCTNCAGCTACTGAGAACATTTTCTCCCAGCCTGTCGACTTCACTGTACTCAAATCACAAACCAGAGAATTCCTCACGGAGCTCTTCACGCAAATCTTTGTTGCGAGTCAAATCTCGACTCCCCTACTCACGGACGATCTGTCGTCAATCCAGCTTACGAAGAACCGCACAGCGATTGAAGAGATCTTCCTCAGAGCTTCGAGAGTTGATACCCTGGCCATGGGATTGGCATACTTCCTCACCGAGGCTTTTAAGCCCCTGATACAGGAGACAGACCCCGCATCAAAGTTCCTCTCATGGGCCGCTACTTTGGCCACTGATACCTTGTCGCAGTGGGTTGGATATGATTCAAGCACTGTAGTGTCACATTGTCTATAGACATACTTACATACTTCATGCTTTCTGTGCTTTCTGGAACGCGAGTGTCGTTACCACGCTTCCGCTTTGTCCTCCGAATGTAAATGTGGGGTGGCGGACCTGAGAGCTGCGGGAACAGGGTGAGAGATGTTCGGTCGAGGGTCAGCGAGGGGACGTACTGGTACGCCAAACCAAGCCCAGGATTGGTAAANCTGCTTTTGAGCTCGTCCGCTGTGAAGTTACATGCTGCGGACCNTCGTCAGTCAGANGCANCAAGAGCANANATNNNNTNNGCGCACATGTTATCAGAAACAGCCCTCCAGGNCGTAGGATTNTGGCTACTCGGGAAGGATAGCCAGCTGCTGGAGACCTGCCCTCGGCGTCNTTGTCCCCCAACGCAATAGCGTCATACGTTCCCTTGTCCAGCAGCACATCCCAGTACTCCAATTCTTCGTTANCTGCTTCAGAAGGAAGGTGGGCNGGGGTATCGTTCAAGAAGTCACATTCGGTGAAGGTAATNGCGTCTCCGCCTTTCGTAGCTGCGATGCCTTGTGCCAGCTTAACGGCGCCTGCGCTGTAATCGATGCCTGCCAGCTTGTTNGCATCGTAGCCTGCTTCCAGGAGGCCGAACAGGAGTGTGCCGTTGCCACATCCGATTTCGAGAACTCGAGGATTCGAAGAGGGCGGCACGTTGTCGANACACCAATCTACCATCTTCTCTACGGAATCTTCTCCGAACCTGAAGCGGCGAGCGGATATTGAGGTGTCATAGCGGAAGGTAGATGGGATGCTGCGCACCANACTTCTCCTTCGTCNCCGATCTCCTCGAAGTTNCCNAATTCCCGCTCGTACNCCTCATCCCAGCTTGGAGCCCGATGTCAATTCCTGAAAGACTNGTTCATNGGGAAATGGGACCNAACTGTTCTTTGGTGCCAAGTTTTGAGGGAGGNAGTTCGGCGNTGNTCATGTTGTCTGTGCTGGTTAAAGCNGCTGCATTNCNTANTGCTCTCGAAATTTCTGGGCTTAGTCAGCAGNCCTNNGGNGGTTGGGTGGAAGCTCGCGTCGCGGGGTTGTCGCGGGGTACTGCTGGGNTCGACNAGGTCGNNCCNTTNCAAGCATGCTGGGAGGGANAGTCAGTGGNTAAGNAAGAGNNTCCACCCTACAGGGANGGTATNTGAGNTCGTAGAAATCATCATGATNTGCCATTGCCCNACGGTCACGCTTCAGCCGCCTTCCACAATCCCAGCTTGAGTGTGCTGGCCGGCTGGAAAGCACCGTGGAGGACGNTTTGGCNATGAANTGGTCTTGAGTAGAGTGTATTGTAATGCCGGATATTAGACAAGTGGATATGCAAGTAAAGTAATAGTACAAGGAACCTAGNTGAAGGTGAGCTGGAAGCGGGACGTAAGCGGGAGGGAGGTGGACGTACATCGAAACCGAAGNCTTCACCGCCGCCTGCCATCCATCTTCTCTAGCANCTCCTTTGCTTCGTTTATTTTGCTGGCAAGNTATGGCGAACCACCNCGATCCGGGTGGTTTGCAAGCATGATTTTGCGGTGGGCATCCTTTAGCCTGTTGCGAAGTCAGAGGTCTCATCCCTTAGTGTGATTCAAGGGAGAAGAAAGGTCAATAACAACCATAAGAAGTGTAAAAACGGTATGCTCACTTCAGGCCCAGGATATCAATGGCCTCTTTCCGGTCCATCTTCGCCTTGAAGCCACCCTTCGCCCACTGCTCTGCCCCCTTCTTCACAAAAAGGCCTTGCCGAATGAATGACCTGCCAAGAACTGCGGCAGCAACAGCACTGACACCAAGTATGACGGTTGTGGCCATAACGGACGAGGTGGAAGGTGGTAGAAACAAAGAATTGTCGGTTCGTGACGGCGCCCGCGTTGATGGACGGCGAACAGCCGCAGCACGTGTCGGCTCCCGCAAACAAGCGCCCGTATTCTGGTTCTTCTTTGACTACCACCAAGGGCANNCTTCGACNCTCGATTGCTTANTNTTAAGTCANCCNTTCAGCGGTACGAAATGGNGGATCGCGCNGTGAAGCTGTGTNGCGCTTCCTNCCTCGCCTCCCCNATGCCACCATCGCTTGGACCCGTCNTGCTCGGGCTTCCAGTGAACNGACATTAGGCGCTGTGACTCGGTGCTGTGCATTGTGGATGCCTCGGGNTACTTTNGGGTAAAGTGCGTNGACCNCGCCTCTCCTGTCAGCCTATAAAGAGGCTAACACATGTGCNTTATCTTCTTCCAGCNCCCCTNCTGTCCCCCCTCGAGCNCCTCAACCACCNATGCCCCTTATTCCCCTCTTACCGCTCGACGGCGGANTGGAAGTNATTGCAGTACAGGAGAATNCCCTGAGGCAGCATCACCTCCTTACGTTCTTGAACACTGTCACCAATAACAGCATCGGCCTCGCCCCTGTCTATGGCACGAGCGCCACCATTACCTCGATCTCCTTCGTCTCAGAGACCCATGCCCTCGTTATTCGCTTCAACCCCCGTTCTCGAGCCCAAACTTACTCGCCCCCGCGAACTCTTGCAAGACTTTCTGCTCTGTGACGAGGATCTGACAAAGTATGCTTTCCTCATGGACAAGCTAACCTTTGCCTTGTACCATTGCTTCAGAATACGGGTGGCGGGGGCACTAAGTCTGTGCCCGTCTCAGCCTTCAGACAGCTTTTCTCCAGAGGCCCTAGTAAAGGCGTTGAATGGTGTTCCTGGTGGTCCGAACAAAGAAGTTCTCATGAAGCTGTTCGAAGCCCATGAGGGCAAGGACACGAAGCAAGAAACCAATCTGCGCCAGTCTTGGCTGGCACTACATGCTGGAATTTCCCCTGCTCGAGTAGGCCCATCGGTCAAGTTTGATTCATCTCCCGTTACGGCTCTGGTACGTGAGCAGTCCTCCCTGGGCGTCCTACGACTTATAACTCCACCCACTGTAGCATCTCGCAGAAATCAGCAAGCACTATTGCCTTGCCTTACAGCTCAGGGACCTGAAACCGGTGGTGACCAAAAACGACGTTGATAAGGACTTCAAGAATGGAAAAGGGTTTCTAGATGTCACCTCAACTCGTTTCAAGACTCGCATTATGCGGCCCAGCACAGGGCAGGTGGGTGCTGGCATGTTTGGCTGGTTAGTTATCTTTGCTCAAGCGCGTTTTGCAGAAATTACGAGGTGAGGNTCTCCGATGGGGATCGCGAGTACGATGTCGCTGCGCGTACCACNAAAGGTGGAGGGTCGTGGTGCCAGGGTCGCACCTTCGACAGAAGATCACCAGCGGGGCTTCCATTGTCCACATTAAGACCATTGGTCGAGAGGACCCTACGACCGCCGAAGCAATGAGGCACCGACTTCTTTCTACCATCCTCCAAGGTAGACTGTCTATCCTTGACCAGCGATTCGTGCAAACAATCTTCTTCCCGGAGGAGTTGACCCCATGGCCNCCCAGCGTTGTGNAGCGTGAGGAGAGAAGATTGGTTAATGNCAATAGCATGACTCTCAATCAGTCGCAACNTCGTGCNGTCGAGCATATCATTTCTCTAGAGGATCGTAACCGNGTAGTCCTCNTCCANGGCCCTCCTGGGACTGGGAAGACGACTGTNATAGCTGCAAGCACTCGAAGCATTGTGGAATCGGANTTCACTGCCACNNTCTGGCTCGTCGCCCACTCGAANGTNGCNGTCAAGAACATCGCNGAGAAGCTNGTCAAGTCNGACTTCCTAGACTTCAANATNATCGTATCGAAGGAATTNCATTTCGATTGGTTCGTTTTACTGGTCTCTCTCTGTGCGAGACGCTCTCACTNACACGGNGCCCAGGCACGAGCACTTGTANCGCAAAGTNGAACGCAACNTGATTCGGACTGACTCTCTCCCTGACGANATCCTNGCGGCTCAGAGGCTCCTNCTCGGTTCTCGNGTNATCCTNTCGACGCTAAGCAANCTTCTGAACAACAANATGTCCAACATTGCCCGCGTCGCTCCNGTACAGAGTCTGATTGTCGACGAGGCATCNCAAGTNGATGTNGGCGACTACCTCCCCGTCATTAGCCGATACCAGCATTCATTAGAGAAGCTCGTCTTTATCGGAGATGACAAACAGCGTTAGTCTATGTCCCTTGCATCCCNTCATATACTCACCCTCTTTCAGTGGCGCCTTATGGATGTGAGCAGATCAAGCAACTGGAGAGCATCTTTGAGAAGAAGCACCTCCGGGTGAATGCTGTCATGCTCGATACGCAGTGTAAGAACCCTCACTTCTCTCTCATANTTATCCTTCTAACGCANCTTAGACCGTATGCCGGTCCCCATAGGGAGCTTCATATCCAAGCANGTGTACGAAGGGCGATTGCAGACTCAACACCCTCTCTCGTCAAGGAAGACCTGCCAATTCATNAATGTGCACAACTCNAANGANCAGAATACCGGCAAGAGTTGGGTTGTAAGNCNAAGTNTCTTCTACATACGGNGNTNAGCTTTTGTCTNATGAAGNGGNAGAATTATCCNGAGGCTCGAGTGGTTATCGGCGTGGCCCAACAGCTACATGCGCGGGGCTTAGCCTTNAGGATCATCACACCCTACGANCCCCAGCGCTCGCACCTCGAGAACCAGCTGAAGGCCANTAAACTCCCGCACGAAGACAAGGTGTTCAACGTCGACTCTTTCCAAGGCAACGAAGCNGACTACATCATCGTCTCGCTCGTTCGCGCCGCCAACAAGATCGGGTTTCTGCAGGAGTCGAGAAGGGTGAATGTGATGCTCACAAGATGCAAGAAGGGGATGGTNATCTGCAGTAATCGCCCGTTCGTGGAAGGGCCAGCGCGCNCTACATTGGTGGGCAAACTATCGGCTCACCTGCAACAATATAGAGATCCTTGGCTTGANTGCCGCAAGGTCCTGTATGGGGGCGTGGAGCTCTTCGNATAGGCCTTTNATATNTCANGTTATATCTGATGACCTTGTANTATTCGAAGACTATCTCTCTGGACTATTAGCTTTCCCTCAACGTGTNTACAACNGAATCTCATTCCTTTGGAAGGCTCNAGGGGGNGGCTGGGGAAGGCCGTGGGAATTTGTGCTTCCCGCTGTGAANTGTTGCCTCGAGGCGTTCTTCTCATCCCTAACNGGCGAATCGTAGGATGTAGAGCGCAGCAGGCTTTGAACCGCTCCCCCACCANAGGCAGCGNTCCAAAGCATCTAGCGATGCCTCCTCCTTTCCTTTTCGTCCAGCCGGTCCTTAGTGGGCCCGGTCCAAAGCTGAATCGTACTGTTCAGTTCTCATGCGTCAAGCTCAGCGCCGTCGGCGAAGCCTCGCTCGCGCCGATAAAGGACTCGCGTGTTATCGGGATGGCTCCTGGATACTCGAAGCGGGGGAAACTGATAGCCCTCGCCATCTGCAACGAAGCAAAGGGTCTGATCTTGGAGCTTGACCGCCGACAGCAACCCAAAGCAAACGTGAAGGTCGATCGTGAAGCCGAAGAACTTGAAGAACAATCAGATGACGAGTCCGGCTCTGGAAGCGACTCCTCCGCCTCTGCAGCATCCAGTGGCGCGACGCCTTCGGCATCCCAGGACAATAGGCAGCTCTTCGAAGATACCATCCTCTGTCGCGAATCCCCTGATCTCGCCATCGCCGCCTTTGATCTCGCTCCGATGGCTATGGCCTTGCACGACGCCCAACTTAGCATCACCAATGGCATCGACGTCCAAGCCTTGTTCCCCAACAACGACTCCTTCTGCAACCGTCGGCCAGATTCNGCGGTCAAGAAAGCGCTTCAAGGCGCTCATCTGGACANGATCAAGGCCAGTTCTGAACGGATCGAGAGCGAATTNCTGAANNCCGAGTATAACCCGGACAAGCTCGAAGACAGGAAGGAACTGGCNTGCCGNGCATGGCTGGCATTCTACCTGGTCTCTGAGTGTGTAGACCCTAGGGTGATAGAAGAGTTCCGNAAAGTNGATACGAAAANTCTNGATGCTAGTGTACGTTTGNNCCNAGTGNCGATTCGACTGNTNTTGNTTACTNATNAGAGNTNTNNNNTNTCAACAGNTNCTCCGCATGGTNGCCAAGATCTCNTCTGACGCACTCAAGCCCNCNTTNTCNAATTCTACCATCACNAACCACAAGGTTNGCNAGTGTNANGAANNACGATGGGGTNACAAACATCAAGGCNGCAGCNTTCAAGCATAGGTTCCGCGGNGAAGGCAAGGTGAGTGGCACTGAGTGCCCTGCTCCTNACCCAATTGGGCTTGTGTGTCTGACATTGTGNTTNCTNAANNAGAACAGTCNCATTGTCNTTCAAGGTGAAAGGGGCATNTATGTCAAGCATACAACNATTGANGCNGCNANANATGGGTCNGGCNCNNTCANCTCCCTCTAAACCCTCCTCTCAGCTNGANATCACCACNANCACNATCACAACNGTTGAAACNATTGGAAGAGATGATCCCACNCTTGCTGAGTCNCGCCGGGCTNANATCCTCCTNCGAGTCTTGCAAGGTGACTGGGAGGTCTTNCGGAACAACCCTTGGATAGCAACAATATGGTTNCCNTCTCCTGATGGCAGTCTTGTCTGGCCNACNNGAGACNCAGCTTCATCTTCACCATCCCCTCCTGCAGCTNCATCACATGCACNACCCAANGCTCAATACAAGATGCCAAGGCTNAATCGATCNCAGCAGACTGCNGTCAACTGNATGCTCAGTTCTNCNGACCAGCATAGGTTGGTCATTGTCCANGGGCCTCCTGGTACTGGCAAGACATCTGTNATTGGTGCNTATGTCACTATGGCCACNATGAAGGGAAATGGTGGGATNTGGCTGATTGCTCAATCCAANGTNGCTGTCAAGAACATTGCNCTNAAGCTGCTGTCTATTGGNTACAAGGACTGGANGATANTGGTTGCNAAGGATTTTCATNATGGNTGGTGAGTNNCNTNGGATGNTCCTNTCTATTGTTGCTNAGGCNAGTCAGGCATGAGCATCTGTACACTGCTGACCCTCGCTTCAANGGGCATATCATACTCTCNAACAAATTCAAGNTTGTCAAGCCAAACCAACTANCNGGNNTCNAGGTNNTNCTCTCAACTATNAGCATGCTTTCCAACCCCATGCTTGGCAANTTCACCAAGACTATNCCAATGAAGACTGTCATTGTTGATGAGGCNAGTCAGATTGAGATTGGNTCNTATATTCCNATGTTCCACNCCTTTCNCTCTATCCAGAAAATCTGTTTTGTTGGNGANNATAAGCAATGTGAGTTTCANTNANCNCCTCTCTGATTGATGTATTTTCTNACTTNGTNAACCAGTNCCACCACATGGTCAGGAGGAAGTAGAGGAACTGCAGAGTGTNTTTGAGGTGGANCACCTTCGCAAGCATGTTGTNTTTCTTGACACTCAATGTNTGTNNTTNTNTTCTGTAGTCTTNCCTCTTTCTNACANACTCTAGACCGAATGCCACCACAAATTGGAGAGATCATNTCATCTGCNNTCTATNAGGACAAGCTCAAGTCCAACCCCCTTCATCCTATNNCAGACACCACTATATCTTGCTATTTTGTTGATGTNCCAGATGGGCGAGAGGCNAANGCAGGGACATCATGGAAGGTAAANATNTCACTATCACAATTGACTATNGNANACTAACNCANTCNTACATTNAGAATGTTGCTGAACAGGAGNTAGTCTTGAAGTTGGCAAAGCANCTTCAAGANATGGGNATGCAGTACAAGGTTATCACTCCTTATGAAGGCCAGACAACTGCTGTTGAAGAGCAGATGAAGGCTAANNGGCTTATNTGGGAGGACAAATGTTTCAATGTGGATGCTTTTCAAGGCTTGTCCTCTCTATCTTATNTAAAAATATCTTTATTCTTACCANCTTGATNTCAGGAAATGAGGAGGACTATATNATCATCTCTCTTGTCAGATCACGAGGCCTAGGATTCTTGGACAACCGACGACGTACAAATGTCATGCTCACCCGCTGCAAGCGAGGAATGTTTATCATCACTAGCAAGAAGTTCATGGCAGGGATTGGAGGCAATTCTTTGGTNGGAGAATTGTTGGANTGTNTGGATGAGAAGGTGGGNGACAAGGTGTGGNTGAGTGNNGAGAATGTTGAGAAAGGAGANATCACCAATGTCTAGNNGAGTTGAGAGCTCTTTCATGATTTTATTGCTCTGTACTTGNGTCCTGACTTCTGGCTGNGTGCTATTCACNTCTGCCTCTCCCTTTAGTCTGCANTTTCTTTGAGAGCTGGCATTTATTTCATTGCTAGAAATCAAGGAAAGTGCAGANTCCAGGTTGCAGACAGAAGGGAAAAGCAAACAGCAATATGCCCCCATTTACTTATATACCACTGCTGTGTAGCTGTNTTGTACAAAATTAACCCCATAAAATGTTCAAAAACACATGCTGGCATCTGAAGGAGTAGACTAGGTATCACACCATGAGATAATGTGCAGNGGAAGATCTGATACTATGTTATTAGCTGATTTATGCAAAGGTCTGGTTATCTAAAGGTGACTTGTAATTTTCATGTCAACCTCCTCAGCTTGGAGAGTAAGGAGCTTCATCTCAAGCAATGATTCCACCAGGGCACTCTTGAACTTTTCTGTGGATGTNGTGTGACTGTGGAACTTTGACTCNATGCCAAATTTGATCATGTTTGGGGCAGCGAGGTCTGGAAATGTGTGTTAGAACTGTCAANACACAGGTAGGAGNGCAACATACAGTTGATGCCATAGCCNTCGTCATAAACAGTGCCAAACCCAGTTCCCTTGAATAAGAGACCCGCGCTCAAGCCGCTCGTGCTGAGTTTCCACCGCTGACTACGCTCGAATAGTTCGTCTTCGAAAAGAGCGGCCGACTCGCCGTTCGGAGGCCGTAGCATCAATTGCAAACCCATCAGGTGTCGGTCGATCCCTCGCCCTGTTGCGGCTTCACGAGTCAAGCGGGTGTGCGTCTGGATAGCNGCCTGAAGTGCCTTGAGGCGGTGACGATTCTACAAGCCATGTCAGAACACCGGGTACCGTATATAGTTGAAGACNGGCTCACCGATACCCCTGAGGTAACCATGCTCAGCACCCAGTCTCGCGCCTCACTGGTATACGAACGCAATGTCTCCGTTCGGCCGTGCTTGAACATACGTGTGAGGACTGTTTCGTAAACGGCCGTGAACTCGCCCTGGTCCTTGTACCACGCGAGCTGAAGTGCCATTTGGATGTAAGCATCTGGTGACATCTTCGCCATGGTCTTGATCCACTCCGTGCCGTAGTCGTCGAACCAGAGAACACTNTCGTCAGAGTCTTCGACTATTTCGAGGGCTCGTCGCGTGGCAGCGCCCGCTTCCCGCTTAATGTACTCATCAGCGACCCAGTCTAGACGCTCCCACATTGGTTCTGAGGTGTCGACACCCAGAGGAGGTGCGCCTTTGTCCGCCTTGAACTCGTCCACATCGACGCCTTGTACAATGCTGTACTCTGCCACTATGCTGGGCACGAGTGCGTCGCAGGGCGAGTGTTCGCCTGAGGCACCAGCTCTTGTTGAGGGATCGACGATCAGCGTGTATGGCTTGTCGTAAAAGCGATTCGAGATGTTCAGCGAGCTGCCACGGATTGTATGAAGATGCGAGTCGAGGGAGGATTGTGCTGCAGAGCGATGATGGACTTTGTGGGGAGGCAGCTTGCGGGATGGAAGAGGTGGAGGAATGGCGTGGGTTGTATGGTCTAGGCTGAGAGCCATTACGCTTTGAAGCATGGCTTGGTGTGATTTTCTGTTCGTAGGATGAAGACTGAGCAGGTGCTCGAGGTTCTACGTGACGGGTCAAACCAGCACAAAGGGAACGGGTGATAGCACTCACATTTGCCCATTTGTCACGATCATCTGCACTGAGTACGCCTATCGGGACTGGGGATTCGCCTTGAGCTAATCGCTCTTCTACGTCGAGGACGAGTGAACGAAGTTTGGCCTCAATTTCTCGGGGAGACATCAGGATGGGTGGAGAATCGGGCGATGTTGGGGGGTAATAGACTGGTACAGCGTAGGACCAGCCATGAAGCATGACAAGCAAGGAGCGAGCTTCTTTTGTTGGCTTGTCTGGAGGACTCGACAGGGAATCGCAGAATGGTGCTGGTATTCGGCCAGTATTGAACATCTTCTCCGTACTGTTACGGAACCAGATTCCTAGATTTCCGGTTAGTTGGGCAAGGAATAGTCATCCTCGAGCTTACCTGTGCGCGTCGTGTCTGGGTGCAATTCCTGCGCGTCTAGTTGCTGCTTGAACTCCAAGGTGCGCCAGACAAGCCAGGCGGCGCGACGGAGCTGCCAGAAGGTAGTACCAGCGCGATTGTTGTTCGTTTCTCCCTTAAGAGCGGTCGCTGGCATTAAGTCGTCTTCGAAAAAGGCTAACCACCAATTTGAGTTGACGAGGAGAGGCGCCCTCCATTCTAGGTATGCCTTGTTGATCCAAAAGTTGTCGTCCAGCCAGTTGTTGGGTGAGGCTCTGTCCAAAGCTAGGAAATGTTCTGTATGCAGGAACTGTCAACCAAAGAAACGAGTATGTACCTACGAGGCGGTCCTGAAGTACCCTTCCTATCCCATGCTCAAATTCATCTGCCCATTTTTTGCGCAGTGACAACCCCGACTGGTATGACATGCCGCCTTGGGTTTCGTCTTCGCGAAGGAACGGCTCCAGCGACGCCAGGTACTTGTCCAAGGTCTTCCTGAGCTCAGGCACAGGGAGCCTTGGCATGTANACCGGCTTTGGTTTGGAGACCGGCGCTGCAGGTGTCGTCGACGTGGAACGCATTGACAATGACTTGGTGGGGGTGGGCACGGGGTAAACACAGAACGCGGCCGCAGAAGAATCCTGACCATTTCAGGAGGAGAAGAATAATTGGATGCTGATTCTATAGGTCAGCNACTCCGGCGGACATGGCGAGAACGCTGTGATGGACGTTGCAGAAGAAGTCCCGTCGGTGTCGGCNTCCGCTNACGGAACNTCGNGATCAACATTCCGAAGGNCAAATCTTATCTTATCGTNGTCGTTTGGTCCCGCGGCTCCGCGCCAATCACTGTTCCTTGACTCTGAACCATCATGAACTGACNGAGCNAGGAGTTGTNNCCTTCGTCNTNCCGAGNNGTGTGTTGAANTGACATGGGTGTCAAGTCGCTATGGAGTCTCCTGACGCCAGTTGGGCGTCCAGTAATGTACGTCCCCNTTCGCANTGGTCNNNCTCACAAACTCACTTGGCGGCAGGCTCGAGACNATGGAAGGGAAGGTCATGGCAATAGATTCGAGTATNTGGATATACCAGTTTCAAGCCACCATGCGTGANAAGGACGGCCGAGCCTTGACCAACGCCCACGTTNTGGGTTTCCTTCGACGNATCTCAAANCTGCTGTTCTATGGNATAAAGCCAGTNTTCGTGTTCGANGGAGGTGCGCCNGCANTGAANCGCTCGACANTGGTGCGTGGTGCTTCCTNGTGTCAAAGCCCAAATAGTCTGAGTGCCTCTTGCAGAATGAACGCCGGAAGAAGAAGTCAGGTGCTGCGGTTAGCCATGCCAAGTTGGCCGAGAAGCTGCTGGCAGCCCAGTTGCGACGGGAGGCCGTAAACCAGTGCGTAGCTGAACCTCTNATACGCATTGACAAGTTCCAACCAACTGACCTACTTAGAGCCGCAANGGGGAAGAAGAAAGCACCTGACCCGACAGACTTGGAGGATCCCGGCACTGTGTATCTGGAGGATATCGACCCGAGAGCACCAAAGACACCTACCCGCCCCAAGCAGAAACAGCCANNGACTCCTTCATCAAGCTCGAAGAAGAAGGCCAAGTTNCACGAGCATGACCCCTACAAGCTACCGGAAGTGGACTTGGACCACGTCGTCGGCAAGCTGACGCAGTCGTCTGCGCCAGACCCCCGCTTGGCCACAGAGGAGGAGCTAAGAGCATTNATAGAAGATATGCGGCCAGAAGATTTNGATATCAATTCTCCCTCGTTCAGAGAACTTCCTACTGAAGTTCAGTACGAAATNATTGGTGACCTGCGAATCAAATCACGGCAGACATCCTTCGCTCGACTGCAGAAGATGCTGAAGAAATCTCGCACTCCTCTTGACTTCTCCAAGCAACAAATTCAGAACCTCAAGCAGAGGAATGCTCTGACGCAGCAANTACTTGTAACGACTGACACCATTGGTAGTGCCCATATATCTATTCCGGTGAGGATCGCCAGNGAGAGGAACAGAGAATATGTCCTTGTCAAGAATAATGATGGCTCTGGAGGCTGGATCCTCGGGGTGAAGGACACAACTGGAAGCAGTCGTGAGCAGCCTATACAGATAGACCACGANGAGGAGGGCGNCGTGGAGGNAGAGGACTCAGATGCGGATATGGAAGAGGTTGAGATGTAAGGAACAGTCATAGCAATTTCAAGGCACAGGCTGACNAAATGAAAGTGCTCCAGCGACCGTTGTGGANCCGGANCTAAAGGAGTANCAACGGCAAAACNCACNCTCTGCTTTGTCAAACCGCAATACGGACAAAGGACTCGAGTCTATTAANCGTCCTATCCTTCGCAAGCGTAGAGAAANTCCNCTGTTCGACATGAANGACAGCGATCTTTCAGACGACGAGCGCCTGCAACTGGCCGTCGGGGACGACGGTGAAGAGGATGACGAAATGCTTGCATTTGCCATTCAAGCCTCCCTGNACGANAACACCCGCTNCGCTGGATATCGTGAACCTGTCGCCTCTTCAAGCCGTATCACCCTGGATTCTCGTCCATCGTCNGGCNCNCATACGCCTAACCGCCAGCTTAGCGTTCGAGCTGCTTCCCCGTCTACCACCTCTGAAGACTTCGANGACATGTACACTACGCCGAATCGATTGTCGACTGCTTTAACGTTCGCCCACTCGCATACAGAGCATTCAGCGCGGAAGGTGTCTAATGGAGCGCCGTCAGGGATGTTCGGGATGAGTTCACTCTTGACCCCTCCCAAGCCACATNCGGCGAAAGAAGTCCCAGTACAGGACGAGTCGGACGAGNATGCGGACATGGAGCTTGTCGAGGTGAACATTCCTGTCGACATGGCTCAGGGACTCTCGGACAAGTTCGCTGCGCCCGCCGGCCGCGATGNCATGAATNAGGANGTGACCAATCCGAAACAACGTGAATACCTTCCTGTAACGGTTACACACCAGGCAAGCACAGCCAACGCCNCNTCTTTTTCANCGNCAGGGCTCCTTGNAACTGAAGCGTCTGAANCGATTGCACCTTTAANCTCTTCNGCTACNCGAAGTGCAGCGCAACCTAGGGCCNGACNGGCCTTTNCTTCNCCTATCGANGTCGANAAATTNGACTCTAGAATAGAAGAANNTGCTGCNGGCCANCNTNCCGNCGGAGCAGTAGCGGCCGAGCACCAANCCACTGNCCAGCCCATCGCCTTGGNGNNTTCGGACTNTGAGATGGAGGAAGTTCCAACAGATATGCCTCGCGCCGATCCTGAACTCACCACCGNACCTCTGTCNGACGAGCAGCGTACCCGAGTGCCGAGNGANNNCNNTGGGGNGACCNCTGCTGAATCGACTGCAATGTCTACGAGCNCCCCGTCGCNCCACTTCCAGCTCGGCNAAGATGATGGACTTTTCATACCCGACGANAAGTCNCGCTCTCCATCGCCNCAGCNAGTCNCTTATNCTCCCCCTTCACCNCCNNCTCAGGAACCGGACGANTTNGAGCTTGACCCTGATCTCCAAGGACANGACCCAGATAATGANAGACAGAATGANNCAGAGGAGTTTGACGCTGCTGCTGAGATGGATCCGCATGCGGAGGAAGGCCAATTTGCTGANTTCCTTTCACAAGTGAAAGGGCGGGACTTGCATGATGTGCGAAGGGAGATTGATGAGGAGATCACAGTCTTGAACCAACAAAAGAAAGCCGCNTTGAGAGATGCGGAGGANGTGACGCAGCAGATGGTCAACCAGATAATGGTGAGTGNTCCNCNCCCTTCCTTGCTTNGGCGNGACTGANACCNCGGCTGGGTAGACGATGCTCAGNCTCTTCGGNATTCCGTATATAACNGCTCCCATGGAAGCAGAGGCCCAGTGCGCTGAACTTGTTACGNTGGGCCTGGTCGATGGAGTCATAACTGACGATTCGGACGTCTTTCTCTTCGGTGCTGCACGCGTCTTCAAGAATATGTTCAATCAGTCAAAAACCGTGGAGTGCTTCCTCTCCTCGGACCTCGAGCGTGAACTCGGGTTGGACAGGGACACGCTCATCCAGCTCGCATATCTGCTTGGAAGCGATTACACTGAAGGCCTGCAAGGTGTCGGCCCTGTGGTCGCGATGGAACTGTTGAAAGAGTTCCCNGGAAAGGATGGGCTATGGAAATTCAGGGAGTGGTGGACTAGAGTGCAGAGTGGGAAGGATACTGAGAAGGAGAGTGGGACGAAGTTCAGGCGCATGTTTGTGAGTAGCATTCCTCATATCTACNCAGTCGGAGCAGCGANCTCACNNTTGACATAGAAAAAGAAATTCAAGTCNCTATACCTCTCATCTGACTGGCCAAACACNATTGTTCGNGANGCNTATTACCATCCCGCCGTCGACTCCTCTGATGAGCCCTTCAAATGGGGCCTNCCTGACCTCGATGGGCTNCGACACTTCTTCGCGGAAGAGCTGCATTGGCCACAGACCAAGACCGANGAGCTTCTTCTNCCGATCATACAGAAGATGAACAAACGCACNCAAGCGGGNGCTGNCAATAGGCANGGGGTGTTGAACGAGTGGATGGGTCTGACTACNGGCGGAGGNAGNGGNACAATGGCGCCTAGGCAGAGGCAGGCGTATGCCAGCCGNCGCTTGCAGGAAGTCGTTAAGGANTTNAGGAAGAGGAGAGCGGGTNATGCGGCGAGGAGTAGGGAGGGAAGTGTTGNTCAGATGGANAATNCAGACGAGGACGANGAGGAAGCNCCAGCTAAGAAGAAGAGGAAGGCTGGGACTGGGACCANAGGNAAGGCAAAGGGAACNCGTAAACCTCGCNNCCGCGCTTCANCTTNNCAGGACGNAGGAGAGGAGGAAGGTGNTAGGGCANGGAAGAGAAAGACAGCCTCGAAACCTGCCANTGCTTCACGCAAAGGCAAGGGGAAGAGAAAGGCTGATGTCGCGGAAGACGGAGATTCTGNTGGTGACAGTGANTTTGACGAGCATGGAGANGGAACGGTGGANATCGAGGTTCCACTCAAGGTGGAGTTGAGGCCGAGACCTAAGCCTCGCCCNAGGCCCGTCANGCGTGCAGCTGAGAAAGGTGTAGAGGAGGCAGCAGANAATGCNCTGGAACAGGCAGAAAGCTGAGCCCTCCCTGCAATTCCTNCTTACGACGGACCATATGAGATGTGANATGTANGTATTATGCTATGGTGTACATTAGTCTAATAAACAGGTTACCGATTANGATGAGCNAGGNTTGGTGCCGTGNTCGTACTTGTCNAANCCTAGAGAGCTCTGGACCACATCTTCAGCTGCGTCAGGCTCGAGATGGCCGTACTTGTTTCGCCTNGCTCTGCNATGAAGGGTTCAGCCCAANGAATGAGTTAGCAGGCTGTNAGCACTTCGCTCACCGGAAGAAGGTATANGAGAGCACAACATCGTCGACGTTNCGGCANGCAGGATCGTCCANAATGTCCTTGTCAATGAAGAAAAGAAGNGGCATGTCGACNTCCTCTCCTGCNAGGAGTTTNTGTTCCTCGAAACANAAGCACTCNACTTTTGAAAAATATGGNGCAACCTGGGGANGNNATGNACGTCAGNCTNTGGGAACAGAGGACCATAGCGGTACCTACCCGATCNGGAGTGACATTATACGTCGCAATGCCGATNATNTCNTTGTCCGTAGGATTCTTNGCNGTNTAGAACGCCAGACTAGTCTCTCCAGGTAATACCGAGACAAACTTTTGCTGCGGGACAAACTTCCAGGGCAATTGCTCTGATTTGTCTGCGTTGAAATGGACCTTGATCCTCCGCGCATTCTCTACGGGCACCAGGCGCTCGGGCTCGAACTTGCCCATGCCGACTTTTGGAGTNCCTGCGAACCCTGTTGCAGCGCAGAACATACGATACAGAGGAACTGCTGCATANGTGGCCCCGACGGCTACTATNATCTNACGGAGGGAACATGAGCANCCGGGAAGTATGAAGNGACCCGGACTCACGACGGCNGAGGTGTACATGAGCAAAGCCCTGTTCTTCTCCTTGTNCATCTGCTCTCGCGTCTTCCTCGGTCCTCCTGGAGGTACAGCGGGTCCTGTTGACAGCTTCGGCGCCTGCGATGCGGGGTCNGGAACANCAGTNNAGTATCTTCGCCATGGCTGTGAAATATGTTGTTTGGTTTGTGAGCTTCGACATGTCCGCNAGGGTAGGGNCCTCAATGTCTGTAGNCGAGCCTGCGGCCTTACAGNTGTGCACCAGAGCGAGCCTGACCGAGGCGAGAGGGAACGGAGGAAGGACATAAAGNACCCCTTCGTCGCATTCCGGCGGAAGCTCTGGNTGCACGTGCGAGGTCGNCTCGNATGATNNCGACAGAGCCGATCACCACGCCGGTGTCTGCACCAAGTCTGCACCTTGCTTCCNTTCCACCACCACCACCCAGTCAACNCCNCNCCAATGTCGCAAGCATCGAGCTCGAAGCAACCNNTGAAGGTNGACGACGCGGAGATNGAGAGNTTGTTGAGCAGGGAAGCCACNGCGCTTCAGAGGGAGGTCGAGGTGGATCGAATTCTNAAAGCATTCAAGCTCAAGTGCGTATNTGCATTTNCATCCANNGNACCNTGTTNNNACCNNNTTTCNCAAGTCCATACGACATAATAGANGTAGACGAGAATGCTACACCCGAAGAGATCAAGAANAAGTACAAGCAAACCTCATTATGTCCGTATATCNTTCATCCCTCAACCCTCCCGCCGAAGGAAANCTCATAAACTTNAATACTCCAGTTATTCACCCGGACAAATGTCCTCATCCTAAAGCACCTGAGGCTTTCGATCTGCTGAAGAAGGTCAGCCAGTCCTATGACTCNGCCAACGGCGTTGTTATTCATTGCATTCCCGTTCATGTTTGACAGGCAGANGTAGAACTCAGCGACAAAGANAAGCGAGAGGAATTAGACGCTGTTATCAACCAGGCTCGGAAGCGTGTCCTCGAGGCATTGGACCTCCCGACGACGACTGCACATGACGACCCAAAACTTAAAGGCCTGAACCCCACTTTCAAGCAGCGACTTCGCGCGAAGAGCAAGGAGCTGCTTATTGAGGAGGAGTTGCGGAGAAGAAAGGCAATCAAGATGAATCTCGCAAACGAAGGCTTGGAGGCGAGGAAGAAAGAGGAAGANGTTAATGCGAGGAAGCGGAAGGTTGAAGAAGAGCAGGCTTGGGAAGGTGCGTAGTTGCCCCNCAATACCATTGTGTGCTTGTGCTTACTACCCANCNTTTTCTATACAGCGGGACGAGACGAACGCGTTGGCTCNTGGCGAAACTTTGCGCAAAGTAAAGACAAGAAGAAGAAGAAGCAGAAGATTGCCAAGTNCTTGGTTGACCGANATGTGCGACGTTTGTGACGGCAAACAGCATACCCCGTTTGCCCCTTTCTATCATTCTCTTCTGCCTTCTTATTGTAACTTATAATTTCGTATACCAACCTGCCGCTATCCGTACTACGTGCCATACAGATACAGCGCCTAAAAATTCTGGTCGCTTGCAAGGCAAGCGCTGTCCAGTTGCTCAACGTTAAGTGTATTTCTGTTACGCCTATCGCCGCTGACGAGTACTTCCAGATAGCCACAACGCAAGCGTTCTTTGCTATCTGCCGTCGCCCTGGTTTCCGGTACGTGCCCCGACCCACCTGCCCTCACGAAAGGCTCTAGTTCCAGGGTGGGGATGAGGCAAATAAAAACAATATCATATCATATGGAGGTAACGGCGCGAAAGCAAGCATATCATACAATAGAGCACTGATTGTTTAGCTTTGAGGCTATGGGTTATGCAAGACAGGAGGGAATCGACATACATGAGACGGTGATCCAGTGGAAGTAACATAGACTTACCATCCCTGGACCACTTCAGTCGGATATCTCCAGTATATCATCTGGGTCCGTCGGTCTCACCGTTGGCCTTGGCCTTTGGCTGGCGGGGATCCTTTGCGTTGGATTTTGGCTGCTTGGGGGTACCCGAGAATTGCTGGCTACGACTCTCGCCCGCACCTGCCTCCTCTCAACGGGCATGTTCTCTTTATCATCCAAATCCATCTCACTGTCTTCCGAATTGTCGTCTGAGGAGACAATCTCGATTACATCGGCATCTGTGGGAGGAGGCTGCGAAAGGGCTGGTGCGCGTGGTGGACGCCTTCGTTGACTAGATGGCGGGCCCGAGTCAAGTGTTACAGAAGATGAAGACGTTGGCGCGCGGGATGCCGACGCCGAGGTTCTGGAACTCGGGGCAGTGGTTGGGAAAGCGAGTCGCTCAGTCGACTCAAGTTGGCGGAGGTCTTCGCTCCCCAGATCCATCGTCGAATCGCCGAACATGTCATCAGATGCGTCGTTGACTGTTGGAAACGGCGTTTTGGACGCTGACCCAGCCTTTGGCTGAGGAGATTGAATTGAGGAGGTAAATTCGGATGTGAGATGTAGTCTCCTGTCACTGCGCGACGGCGGTGAGGAGAATATGCGGGGGAACGCAGTCTGCTTGGACTCCACTTCCACAAGAGTAAGGTTGTCCGGTTGCCTGGCCTCAGAGGGACCAGCAACGGGAGCGGCCTTCGACCTACTTGGTCCCGCATTGGCAGTGCTTGCGTTTGCCTGTGTAGACGCAGGCTTGCTAGTACTTGCCAGCGCTTGATTCTCAATCTCATCTAACATGTTAAAGTCAAAATCATCCCCAAAGTCGGACATCATAGGCGATGAAGGAGCATCTCTGGCGACAAGGGTAGGTGCCGTAGAGCGGAGAGTTGGCGAGAGGGCCATTGATAACCCAGTGGAATCGACGGCGGTACTGGCGTTGGACGCGAAGTAATGTGAAGTGGTGGAAGAGACGCGGCTGCGAGATACGCTGGGGAGAAGCGTACTGGATGTGCTTGGAACACGTCGCCGTCGCGGTTCAAGGTCTTCGTCGTCGTGCCGGCGGTCCTGCGCTGTGGGTGAGCGTGGGGTTGAGATTTCGCGCAAGGGGGAACGAACAGCAGAGGCAGGAGGTGGGTTATGGTTAGGAGGAAGGTTCGGATGGTTCTCATCGTTGTCGTCGTTATCATCATCCTCTTCTGGCATAGGCTCGCGAGGAAGGCTAGCGTCAATTATGAGGATGATCGAGATCAATATTATGGGACAACCCACCCCATGCGCTCGCGCAGCCTCTGGCGGAAATGGAAGGCTTTGTGCACATTCAATTCTGACTGTCCACCGAGAATGGTCACATTATCAGGTTGAAGGTAGGCCACGCCCCCAAGAATCCTGACGTTTTTCAGCTGCAGCTGTTCGCGATCTCGGTCAGACGACGTAAGGAGGGATCGACACAAATGCATACCTTTAATCCGTAAGGCATTTTGGGAAGGCTTAGTTCCGGGAGCGGTTTATACTCAAACGCCTTGAACTGTGTCAGTCCGTCAAATAAGACGAGGCTGAGAGTGGCTCTTGGATATTTTGGTAATGGGCCTTCTCCTTCGATTTCTATGTCGGCTTCCTCGTCGCCCTCGCCATTTTCGTCGTAGCCGCCCTCTCGCATGCGCTCCTCTCGCGCCTTTCTCACCTGATCGAGCTGAAATGCACTTACTCCAGCATCATCTTTACTGACGACCTCTACTAGCGTCGGNGTGCCAGGAAGTACGAGCTTGGTCTGGGGATCGCCAATGTTTCGCGGGAGCCCNGTTGAGTGATCCATAGAGTCGGCGAGATCGGATTCNAGNAGTTGNCGTTCNATAAGCCTGAANAGNTTNGTNGGGTACGGNGGTACAGGNCCTATCTCTTCCTGCTCGATAGCCCANTCGTAGCATTGAGCGAGCCATTCCTGCAAAAGGNGGTGAGATANGCATTGGTCNGNGCTTNANGTCTGCGTACACGATCGACCGTCGGCTTTGGGTATTTGCGGTCAATCCATTGTTGAATCTCTCGGGGTACGTCTGCCATGGTGGTGGTTTCGNATAGAGTTGCGTAGTACAAGGTTCAACACGTTCAAGTTCAAGTTCAAGTTGAACGCGTTCCAGCGCTGGTCCCGTGCAGGCCATGTGACCTTGACCGGACACAGCCACTCTGATGCTTGAGGTCATCGCACAGCTGCGTCCAAGCTCTCATCCTCCCTTCACCTCGCAAACATGGGCATGCTACTCTCCCTGCCCATTGCCGGCGGNCTGACGACCATNGCGTCGTCATGTCTTGCCGGCGTCGCATTTTGNTTTACATCTACAGCTGGTGAGCTNCACCCGGGTTCTGGTTGCGAAAGGGGCTTAATTGTGCGCAGCTTCGATGTTCTTCAAGAGTTGTAATTGCAATTCTTCGATTGCGACCCGTGTTGGCTTTGCTGTGAGTCTTGAACGGACCTCGGAGTATATTTCACTCACGTACCCCGTAGATCATATTCATGCTAAACTCAATACTCGCTTGGGTTATGAAGACGGATGCGGTCGCCAAGTTGATAAAGAAATGGAGCATGGATTATATCAAGATGGACTGCGCGGAGGGAAAGTGTTACGGTGTGCTGGCGGTATGTGGTACCTTTTCTCTTCNNATCTTNGTCCTAACTTGTTTAGGTCCACCGCATCTGCTTCGCNCTGTCTCTATTCCACCTCGTCCTGAGTGCCCTNCTCATCGGTGTTAGGACGACGAAGGAGAAGCGTGCNGAGATCCAGAACGGATGGTGGGCCCNAAGACGCTTGTATGGCTTATCCTCATCACCCTCTCCTTCTTCATCCCGAATGGTTTCTTCATNTTCTGGGGCAANTANGTCTCCCTGATCGGNGCCACANTATTCATCCTCCTCGGTCTCGTCCTTCTGGTCGACTTTGCACACTCCTGGTCTGAAACATGCTTGGAGAACTGGGAGAACTCGTCNTCGAACCTCTGGCAATGGATATTGATAGGNTCNACGGCGGCCATGTACGTGTTCACCATCACGCTCACCGGNCTNCTGTANGGATTCTTCGCGGGCGAGGGATGNACGCTGAACCGGTTCTTCATNTCGTTTAACCTCGCACTGTGCATCATCATCACGATTCTCTGCATCCANCCGACNATCCAGGANTATAATCCNCGCTCCGGNCTGGCGCAGTCGTCCATGGTAGCAGCCTACTGTACNTACCTCATNGTGTCCGCCGTGACAAACCACACNCANGATACGGCAAAGTGCAATCCCCTGCGGGACGGCAAGAAGACCCAGAAGGCGGTCCTGGTCCTTGGAGGTGTATTNACGTTCTTGGCTATTGCATATTCGACGACAAGGGCAGCCACCCAAAGTAGGGCNTTGGTGGGNAACAAGAAGACGGGGAAGATCCAGTTGGGTGACGATGATGTGGAGGGCCNTTCCGAGTTNAACTATGTCACGACGCAGCCCAAGAGGACGGAGCACCCAAGNTACCAGGCGGTTCTGGCTGCTGTNGAGGCNGGCGCTATNCCTGCTTCGGCGTTGAACGAGCTGAGCGACGATGAAGACGAGGATGCTGTGGGAGANGAGAGGGATGATGAGAAGACNGGATTGCGATATAATGTGCGTTGCACTACNNCACCTTCGACTCNAAACTGACCCCNNNNCAGTATTCGTGGTTCCACATCATCTTNGCCATAGCGGCCATGTACGTTGCGATGCTCTTGACGGACTGGAATGTCGTCTCGAAAGTNAGCCACCGCGGTGACGAAGACGACAGCGTTTATATTGGACGCTCNGAAGTCGCCATGTGGATGAGGGTGGTCTCNAGCTGGGTNTGCATGNTGCTNTATATCTGGAGTCTCATNGCTCCTGNGTTATTCCCTGATNGGTGAGTGAACACCANNTCGATGNGCTTCCAGTGCCGCTGAATNACNTTNTANAGGTTTGGNGACTATTGAGAGNTNTCCTGCACNGTCTATCTTTATNANTCTTTCGCNTNCTGTTGTAGCTTTACGGCGCGGACTTCTTCCTCACTACCATTTGCTTCCATGATACCACACCTTCGGTTCACTTCGCNGTNGCATTACGACAAGTNGCCCNGATCCTCTGAAGGTTTGCGGCAGGAGTCCAATACTGGCGCTTGCCGTTCCAATTTCCGCTAATGGTGGACCAGACTCTTGGGGGTAGGACTGGGTTCAGGGCTCCGGATAACGGCNCCAGAACTGGTGCNCTTCNCTGGCNTNCANTNGTCTCTGCCNCTTCGANGNANCCNNACANTGCGGTGGTTTCAAAATCGTGCTGCCTATTATGTTCGGGTTGAAGGCTTTCAGTTTCGATGANCATGNAGCTCGTTANACGGGGTGCGGGTGCTGCCAAATAAATAANGACACATTTAGCGCCCAAAAGCAGCTCAACAGATGGCGTCACTCGTTGCGCTCTCCCACCTTCATGCNACTACTTTCGTCCCTAGCGACAGTCGNTACTTCGACTNGGGCGCATCTTAATATGCACGAAATGAAAGCTGCGCCGATTTCCATGCGAAGGGTCGAGGGGTATTGAGAAAGCATTGGTGGTACCATCGGCAAGGTGAGCTCGNAAGAGGACATNGGTTTCAAAGGGCACTGGCATCTGACAGGTCTGGGGCNNNNCAAAGTTTCTTCGACNTTNTCGGCNGCGTNTTCCCAGTGATNANNATGCATGCGCCNCTNCAATGGAGGGTACTNAACAGCAAGAACGGTACATGGAAGTGGCCCTGGGAATTTCCCTTNCATCTANGNTTCTCGCGAACCCCGGTACGTTGGCTCGAGAGAGCGCTGAANGGGTANCGCTTCACCCACAACTGTCCGCCATCCTATCTCCATGACCGTCAACTCCGGAATTGTATAGCGAAAGGCACTGTTTTCCCAAGGGCCCACGCATCTTTCGCCGGGAACTGGTCTTCTGAGCGGTGCNCTTGGATCCAGGGTTTCTCAGTCTTCCACTCACCCGTCACTCCTTCTTTCTCCCGTTGCTGGTCAACTCGCCCTTTCCCCCGGCGTTTTCCTTCACTGACCTATACCATGGCTTCGTCGACTTTCGAGATCAGGAGGGCTGAACTTTCGTACGTGCAGAAATGTGCTTCTCTGTCACGAATGGAAGGTTGAATTCTACCGGGCGCTGTAGCTTTCAGACCCAGTACATCATCGTCATTGCGCTCAGTAAGTGGCAAGAATCTAGTCCGTGCTGTCCATTGCTGAGTACCTCGACATACAGGCATCCTGTTCCACGATTATGGCCTGAATTTCTCCAAGGAGGTCAACTGGATTTGGCGCGCTCCGAACAAAAGCGCTTTGACAATCATCCTCTACGTCCTGAACCGATACCTTTCTATTGTGGCTATACCAATCGTTTTGTTGAAATACTTCTGGACGAACACAGATCCTGGCAGGCTTGATGTGAGCGACAACACTGCTCTACGAACTCCCTTCCCTAATCGCCTTTCTTCAGGTGTATGTGACTCTGGTGAACTTCCTCGTCCGAGAATGAGCTGAAGCTCAGCGCTTGTAGCTGCCTGCATCTCACGAAGTTCCATTACTATCTGATCTTTTCTTCACAAGCCTTGGTGGCGGGTGAGTTTCGCCACCGCCCCCTTCAGACTCCAAGCTATCCATCTTAACGCCCGTTTTTAGCTGTCCTCATCCAGCGCGCCTATGCGTTATATGGTAAATCAAAACTAGTTCTCGCGGGCACTTGTGCTATCACCGTGGTCGCTGGCGCGCTGGGTATCGTGCGTCCATATCAGGGTTACATATGCTGAACAATCTGCGTACTCATCTGGTGTCCAGGTCAGGATTGTTCGATCGCCTTCGGATACCTACAAACCACAGGATTTACTCAAGAGGGGCACATGCATATTGCCGACTTCCCTCCTTGTGTAAGTTCAGCAACAACCTTAAGCTTGTTTGGCTCTTGATATCTAACACTTATCACCCGTCATAGCGTTGGAAGTAAGTTCAGAAGACGTTCCCCAAGCTTGATGTTTAGATCTGACATTTGGGCTGACCCTAGATTATATGCCTTCGATTATCACAGCCATGGTTCTGGAAGTTGCGATATTCGTATTGACTCTGATAAAGTCAATTCAACATATGAAAAGTGGATCTCGCATACTGGAGATCCTCCTTCGAGATGGTGCGCATTTTCCTGATCAGTATGAGTTGCCAGCTGATCGCTATGCGCACAGGTATCTTCTACTTTGCGTATGTTGTTCTGGCTTAATTTGTGCTGCACCATTCATGACCATAACGGCTACCTTCAGGCTCGTGATGTTAGCACACTTTGGAGTCATCCTCTCCTACTACGTACGTGCATCCCTAAGCTAAGTTGTAACGCCCTGCTCACATCCATCTCATAGCTTCCCCATTCGGTGCGGTCTTCTAGAAGCGAAGTCCGGTTGTACGTTGACTGACGCTATTCTGCATTTCCCCAGGACATCACCAGAGGTAACCTAATTACTCTTGGAAACTGGTGGGTTCTTTCCTGCGTCGTCGGAACTGTCGCGAAGCTCATCGTTCCTATCTTTATTATCACTCGGCCCTGGACATACCATCTATCCAACCAGCCTCAATTCAACCCTGATAAGCCGCTTGATGCTGCATTTACGCAATCCTTCTCTTTTGCAACATGAGCCTTCAACTCAGGACATTTTCTCGACCATCGTCGATACTCGAACAGGTCCTGGGGAAACTGGTGTCACGGAAGGAGTCACTGTGTTTGAGCATTTCCATGGGTCCGAGTCTCGGTTGCTAGCACCGTCTCTATCAGATAAAATCTCTCGAGTGTAGTAGAAGGAGACCCTGATGCAAAGTACTATCGCGAAGCTATCTTTCGTTCAAGTGAGACACCCTTTCAAGACCCAAGTACTAGTGTCTGTTATGTCGCTCGTGTTTAGACATGATACATCGATGCATCGCGGCGGGTACTGAGACGAAGTAGAGGGACGTGCAAATTCACTGATGCACCTCATCTCATTGTGTACCTAAACTCGTCGTGGTGCCGCTCCTTGTGGCTTCTGAATCTCCCAACGCCTCCTGCTTCGTTAGGATAAGAGGATCTATCAGGGGAGTTCGTCCGCCCACCGGGATAAGTCCATTTTCCCATCTTCATCCTCTTCTTGGAGCCGGGAATTTCAATGCAGAATAGTAGCAGATAAGGCCAGATGACCGTTGAGTCCATAGATACCTCCCCATTGAGGAATACTGCCAAGAATGTATTCCCAAAAGTGGAGGTAATCGAGTTCTATCCTCCTTGGGAGACCGTGGTCCACTGTCCACTGTCTTGATTGCGGGCCCGACATGCGTCGGTATGCTGGTGCTCTTCGTCAGTTTCGTCAATAGAGACCGTGATCACGTCTGTCCATGACACCCTCTGCTGGTGCGAGATGGTGGTACTGCCTGGCACGTAGCGGCTTCGACAGCACAGAGAAGGGTCTCGCAAGTTGAGCAGTAGCCTCGCCATCATGACTGAGGAAAGGGTGTCATATGGAGAGAGGAACTCTTTAGTTAGCGTGCATGGGACAAGAGTAGAATAAGCGCACGTGTTTGTGATCGTGGCGAAGTTGCCATGATAATATGGCTGGAGGGGAAGCATCCAAGTTCTTCAGCGTAGTCTCTTAGGTAGTGCAAGGAAACCTACCGCGAAGGCCTGGAGCGAAGTCAGTGCTCATCAGGCACAGCAGCTGGGTGGCACTCACCAAGTATGTTACGATTGTCAGCGACGTGAACAGCGACATGATTCTACAATGGGGTTTGGAGAGTCAGAAACGATGCTCTGGACAGTCTAAGCTTGGTCAGGGGCCCCACCCGAAATACATGGCACCTGTTCATGCAATTGTCCTCGTCAATTCAAACGTGGTACGCGCAGCGACACAAAAGCACGAACCATCTCTGAGCAGCACGCGCATTATGGGTGATCCACCGTATCGGATCTCGGCGATTGACTTGTAGAGTGTAAGGACGAAAATAAGCAGGTCGAGCGCGAGGAGACCGGACCAAGCGGTGGCATGTTCTGAGATGGGAGAGATGTGAACTGGTCATGCAGTTAGAAATAGCGATGGTATCCGTACTTCGAGCCCTAAAGCATGGCGCGTTAATGATGGTCCCCGTTTGATTACAGTCAAACAACGCACTCTTCCGATGTCATAGGAAAGATGCATCCATGAAAATCGAGCAACGAGTCGGCCATCTCACCTACCTGTGAGGAACCGGACGAGACGCTGTACTACGAATCGCCAGCGTGAACTTGGTGCCCATCTCAAATAGACAGAAGAGCTCACTATTCCATTCGCCAGCACAGCACCTGCTGACGCGACGAGGACGCCAAGGATCCATCTATTGCCGTTGTATAATGCATACGTCCTCATCACGAGAAACACTGTAGGCGCAATCAATGGAACAGCTAGGGCGAACATGAACACTCGCTCACCTCCAACAACAAACTGTACGAAAACGCTGATATACACGTGGAACGAAGAGAGGCGCATGCATCTAGGGTATCCAGCGAGCATCGGTAACAGGTATGTCGGCTTGGTTTCCAATGGAACTCACATCTACATATCGACACGGTTTGATGAGCCGAGGTAGTACGCACGGGCAAATTAACCTCACCTGCAATTTGTTTGGGTAGTCGGCTGGGAGCCAGAGGGCTTGTAGGATGAAGCCAATCGGCGCCAGGAGAGACGTGTAACGGTTGAGGTAGAAGAGAATATTGATGGCTGTGAACTGAGGTGTTGCATGCCACACATACGCGACTTCGCGGGCCAGCGTCTGACAATACTCGTAGTATAATACAGCTGCGATGTTGTCGTCATTGGGTGACTTGTCGTACGCAAACTTGGTGTGAAACTCACTGATTGAAATAAGGATAATGTATTTGTGCGACAGCCCTCTACGAAAGAGACGGAAACCGTGCATTAGCCAACGCTGAAGGGGAAGTAAGAGCTAGGGCGTTACGCAATCAGATCTTCGGGCGGGGGCAGCGATCTAGTTACATCGGACATTGGATATGACAGGCCGGTATGCCCTTGAAGAGCGCTATTCAACCTGAAGGCAGGTTAGCGCAGTGGACAAGTTAGGCAGTCGAAACACTGACCGGTGCAGCAGAAACGCACTGGAAGGGGCCATGTTTGGAGAATCAATCAGCAGCTTTTATATCCTCCCCATTCTCGACCTGAACGCACACAACGAAAATCCGGAGACTGTAACGAGAAACCGGTTGCATTCTGCACTCCGTTGAGGATTGGTAGATCATATTTCCACAATCTCCACCATCAGGGCTGTTAAAATTGAAGCTGGGTGGATGCTATTGAGAGCGATTAGCAAGTGAAGGTCGCGATGATGCCCTTCTAAATTCTAGCTCGCAGTAGGGCCAGGCTACGCTGTGGTGTAAAGCGCGCTTCCCCAATGCTGTTGGCGAAGCACCAACTGACGTGGCTCGAGGACACACTCTGGCAAGCCCAGAGAGGGGAATGACAAGGGCTCCGATTATCATCTCTGGGTGCCTGCTCCTCGGATTTGCACAGTATACTTAATTTCCTTCCATCACGGATTTTGACAGGAGAAGAATGAGGTGAGCCCACTCGACAGTAACGAATGACGATTGACCAGGCGATGGCATGGTGGGTAGCGAGCACGGTTGCACTGCACCGTGATGACTACCATCCAGCATAGTCAATTGTGTGATGCAGGAGAAGTTGGACGTGCCTGATCCATGCCATGTCAAGCCGAAGGCACCACAATCTCAACGCGGGTCTAGCTGCGATGCAGGACCGAGGGTGAGCGCTGCGCCACTGTTCATGGAAAGATAAGACACAGCAAACGCACCTATTTCAAGCAGTTGACCAACGCTGGCTCGGCGCTCAACACGCGTGCCTCTCGGACTGAACAAAAATAGTGCACCCGGGACCTCGCTGGTCGGCATGATTGGCGCCCAAATTTGTGGGCCGCACAGTAGACTCAGGGGTTAGGAAGCCACATTCTCCACAGATAATGCATCGTTAGGTTGATATGCGTCAGTAGAAATATCACTCCTGCATGGCGTCGCCGCCACTACGCGCTCGCCTCTCCCTCTCCGCCGCCGCTGCGGCTGCCATTCTACTCCGATACTGGGGATCCTCCCTTTCCCACTTCTTGTGCAGAAGCACCCGGAGTTGGGAGTACCTCAGGTCCCAAGCATGCCTGTTTGCTGACGATTCCAAAGCAGTGTTGAGCAGTTCGAGCACGTTGCCATTGATGGGGTCAATGCTCAACGCCTTCCAGATAAGTTAGACGACTGGAAAGCAACCAAAGTAGATACAGATCGCTCACCTCATGGTATTTGACGATGGCGGCATCCAGGTCACCCCTCATATGATACACCATCCCTAAGAATCCCAATGCGGTTGAATGCCTCGAATCATACTCCAAGACTTTGTTGTACACCTTGATGGCCTCATCCAACTTCTTGAGTTTGCGGAAACATGTGCCAAGGTTCATGTAGGTGATCGCCCACGTCTGCTGCGAACTCTGGGTGACCTGGGCTCTATCGATCGCTTCTTGGAAGAGATTGGCCGCTTCCTGATAACTACAGGTCACAGGATGGCCGGAGGTTAGGAAACAAATTTCCTCGGAAGGCATGGACGTCCGACACTTACTGTTCATGGTTGAATGCCATGACCCCTCGCTCGTTGCACAGCAGAGGATCATTATCACAGAGTGCAGCAGCGGCACCGAGTGCTTCATCTGCCAACTTGAAGTTCGACAACATGATCTGCTCCATTCCGATGAAAAGAAGGGGTAAATGCGATCCGATGAATATTCTTGCACAAGTCGAGTAGGCCGTCACAGCGTGGTCGTGCTCCGCCTCCATGGCAAAGGTGTGGCCGAATGCCGCCCAGGCAGGTGCGAAGCGAGGATCCATAAGCGTTGTTTTACTAAGGACAATGGTGAGCAAGGGCATCACGGGTCCTCAGATACAGACAAATTTACCTTAGGTATGATCGTGCCTGTCCCCATTTCCCGCTACTCAAGTACCATACTCCGACTGCGTACCAGCTCAACGCGTTTTCCGGCTCTCTGTCAACCATCTCGTGTGCTAACAAAAAGAGCTTGGAGTGGAGGTGGTTGAGGTGGTACATGCATGCGATGTGCAGGGGTATCGTAGGGACATGCAGCGCAGTCAACCCCATGATCCTCGATGTCACGGCGTAACACTCCGCCCAACGGCGGTCGCATGTCACCACTCCGCGATGGGTCCTACTACACTCTCAATGGATCCAAGATGTGGATAACCAACTCTTGGGAAGCCGAGTTCTTCCTCGTCTTCGCCAATGTCGACCCTTCCAAGGGGTACAAAGGCATCACCTGCTTCATTGTACCCAAGGAACTGGGCGTGAAGGTGGCGAAGAAGGAAGAAAAGCTGGGTATTCGAGCGAGTTCGACGTGTACGCTCAACTTTGACGATGTCAAGGTCCCTGCGGAGAACGTGTTGGGTGGGGTTGGGAAGGGGTACAAGATCGCTATTGAGATCCTCAATGAAGGGCGTATTGGCATTGCAGCGCAAATGCTCGGCCTCGCACAGGGAGCGTTCGATAAGGTCGTCCCTTATACCTTTGAGAGGAAGCAGTTTGGCCAGGCGATCGGGACGTTCCAGGGCATGCAGCACCAGATGGCGAAGGCTGCCTTGGATATCGAGAGTGCGAGGCTCTTGACATACA
>JANDKE010000002.1:41263-70146 GCA_027627275.1 Coprinellus aureogranulatus | reverse complement strand
TAGCANGATNNNNANNTAGNAANCGGAGAGAATGACGATAGCGAAGGGGATGCGTTACTGGGAAGCAAGCTCGGCAGCGGCGGGTTTGGCTGCTTCTGCGACGAGAGGCAAAGGGGCAACAGGGATATTCTTGCCAAGTGTCCGCTCGAAGTATTCCACAGCTTTAACATCCAAGATNACACGATCCCACTTCATGAGCTCGTAGACGTTGACCTTGTCTACGGTGGTCGCATCGGCGTACTTGAGCATGTTAATAGCACGCGAGAGACCGACAGCGACATTGTCTTCCCCCGTGATAAAGAGAGTCTTGCGGAGGCCGAGTTCCTCCAGCTTTGCCTTGAGGAATTTCGTCTTGCCACATGGCCAGTCGAGGCGAGACATGACACCGAGTTTGCGCTCCTTGACCTTGGCACTGAGAGCAACCCGCATGCCCCATTTGGATGACCTTGCGGGGGAGCTTGGTGCTAAAGTCGCGGGGCTTGGGCCCAAAGGCAACACCACCACCGTAGAGCATGGGACTCTGACCGTCGCCGAGGCGGGCTTTGCCGGAGCCCTTCTGCGGACGAATCTTGGCACCAGAACCTCGAACTTCTCCTCGCGTCTTNGTTGAGGCGGTTCCCTGTCTCAGTCCGTCGAGATGGTGGACAGCACAGAGGTGAAGGATGTCGCGGCGAACGGGGTGGTTGAATACGGATGGATCGAGNGCNACGACATTTTCTGATGCACGGGGCTCGGACTTGAAGGTCTTGAGTGGCGGAGTAAGTTCGAGGATGACNGGCTCTGCAAGNGGGGCAGCTATATGCGGCGTAAGGACTCCAGCTAGCTGCGAAGAGAGGCTCGGAAACACACCTTTCACAGGTACTGNCGTCGCGAGTGTCCGAGACGCGCCAGCNCGACCTTGTAGCCGCAGTAATGAGAATGCCTAGAGCCCAGCTATCGANAANGCCTCNAANAGCACTAGAGAACGTACCTCTGTCAATGAACGCCCCAACATCGTCGTCGCCGTCGTGCTCGACGTCGGCCAGCGCACAGAAACGGAGGCTGCTTAGTCAGCATTCGTGGAAAACACCTCGGGCTTTGCCGATCAGAACTGCACAGTCAACGGACGCCCGCCGGAAACAAGGTTATCGACGACGACCTCGAGAGGACCTCAAGAACAAGGTACGCCGTCTCGTCGTCGTGGATCGCGGGGAATAGAAGTGTTGAACGTCCCCAAGCTCTTCACCAGCAGACACCATGGCCTCTCCCGTCAAGGCCGTCCAGACTTTCGGCAAAAAGAAGGTTCGTCCTGCTGCGTCCTGAAGCGCCCTCGACCACCCTCTTATGTTGTCCTGTCTTGCAGACTGCCACTGCAGTCGCCCACGCCAAGGAGGGTCGTGGTATCATCCGTATCAACGGCTCCCCCATCAACCTCCTCCAGCCCGAGATCCTCAGACTTAAGGTCTACGAGCCCGTCTTGGTCGCCGGTGAAGAGTCCTTCGGCATCCTCGACATCCGCGTCCGAGTGAAGGGAGGAGGACACGTCTCGCAGGTGTACGCCATCCGACAGGCCATCGCCAAGGCCCTCGTCGCCTACTACGCCAAATATGTCGATGCCTTCAGCGCTATGGAGTTGAAGAAAAAGCTCGTTGCCTACGACCGAACCCTTCTTATTGCCGACCCCAGACGGATGGAGCCCAAGAAGTTCGGTGGTCATGGTGCCCGCGCTCGCAGGCAGAAGAGGTGCGTCGGATATTGGCTCATTGGGGATCTTCTCCGCCTGACATACTCCCCAGTTACCGTTAAGCGGCAGCTTGCTTGCTTATATTCGCTCTGCGTTTCTATGTTTCTTTATATTCAATATCATGATCATGCAAGCAATATGAGCAATATGACCCCGTCCCCTCCTTTCACCTTGTCCCCTTCATTGGGAGTGTTATATCGCGCGGGCTCGGTGAATTCAGATTTAGCAGGACGTCTTATCCGCCCTGCTCCGCTGTCTCATGGTGTAGCTTCTGTGAATGCACGCTCTGGCGTTCGAGTTCTCGCAATGCCGCAATCGAAGAGTCTTCTTTGAGAATTCAGATGGCGTGAGAATGTGGGCCATGCTCTATTGTGTATCGCGCGTCAGCCGCCAACCACTCTTTGCCTCACCCTCTCGTCCAGCCACACCAACAACTGCAAGGAATGAGCCTCACTGCAACGGGAAACCCCGAATTATTTGTTACTCCTCAGGGCGCATCGGTCGCTGTGTTCTTACAAACGCAGGGACTGGGTCCAGAACGTCGCCGCCTTGTCAAATTACTGCAGGTTAGGGCGCTTACTTGGGTTCTTTGCGACTAATGCGGAGCGCTCATCCGTCATTACATTAGAACGGTGGCGCCCACACAAGCCATGGTGATCCTGGGCTTTCTTCTGTCATCCTCGTCAAGGAGGATTCGGATGACGGGCGAAACTTCATTCGGATATGGGGAAGGGAGCCCGGGAAGGTGGTTCTGCGCTACCAGTGGATCGACGCATGTGTAAAGGCTGGGAGAATGCTGGCAGAGTCCGATAATTGGGGAGGGTTCATCGCCCAGGACGATGGCGAACCTTTGCAAGATGATGCCTTTGCAGGGATGGAGCCTGAACACAAGTCCGTGATTCTTTCCACTTGCCCACCCGGCTGATCCACTCAACAAGTTATGCAAGCAGCCCCTTACCAACACCTCGCCATACGAAAAGCCCAGACAACCGTCTACCCTCTGTCGACGGTGACACCGATGTTGAATCCATCGATGAGGTCGTCACGAATGGTACGTCCATTTTACTGTCGAGCTGAGCACACCGTGGAGAGCGTTGCAACCTGAACAAAGATATCGATCCTTTTCACTTTCTTCAAGCGCTGTCCGATGAAATGGTCTTCAGCACAGACACAAGTCTACGACGTCGTGGCAGACGACTGCAAGCGGTCATCCCAGATCTACGCGAGCCCTCGGAGGAGCCAATGGACGTCGATATACCAGCACCGTCAAAGAAGGTTCCTATGTCGGACAAGGTTAGAGGAAAGCAGAGGGATAACTCCGAGTTGACAACGTCGAGGGCGAGTTCGATAATTAACCCACGAGATTCGCCTAGCGAGTTGGTGCCACCCCCCTCTCCGTCTGCTTCCCTTTTCATGAAGAAAGGACGGTCCGTAAAATTCTATGTCCAGGCCGACTACTACCAGCGGAAGGATCTAGTGAGGAGCATCAGGGTGCGTCCAAACATACCACATTTTCTTAGTGTTTGGTCGTAAGCTCAGTTTCTACTCCAGAAACACGGCGGTACGATTGCGAGCCACGTGAAGGAGGCTGACTTCGCTATCTTGTATGCGAAGGCGGTCAGCCGGAAAGAATACCAGAGTTCGCTCGCATCCGCCACCGCCGATAAAATACCAGCAGTTGGAGGGAAGTTCATCGAGGATTGCATCACTGCCAACAAGGTGCTGGACCACGAGCCCTACGCGTTTGTTCCTCCGAACAAGAGGAAGCGTTCGCCTTCTGCCCAGGCACAGTCTTCCGATGACTCCGAGTCCGATATACCTCTTCAGCAGAAATCCAAGCTGGCGAAGTTGGAAAAGTCTCCTTCAAAGTCTGCGAAACCAGTGCAAGATGCGCCATCACCAGCGCAGTTATCCAACCGGCAAGTGCACGCAGTATTCCCCGCTTCCTCTTCAAACCGTCACCCACCAAAATCCGGGGCTACTATCATAGAGAAACCGCCGCCACCGAAGGAACGCGTATCTTACAAATATACGCCCGCTGAAGTGAAATTGGCTTTAGATTTGGCTTACAAGTGCTGGGAAAAGGATTTCAATGTGTCAGACTCACAGGTGGCGAAGCATTTGCATTCCCAAGTAAGCGGCATACCACCTTCATGGTGCTCTTAAACTCTAACATTCGGAAATGTAGATGCCTCATCACACGTTGGCTTCTTGGACAACTCAATTGAATCAAACTCGGAAGCAGCAGTTCGATGAGGTGAGGAAGAAGGCTGGTATACAGTATCGGAAGAGAAAAGCCTTGGAAGTGAACCAACAGGGAGCACAGTCAAGGGCTTCGAGCATGGCCGCTGAGAGTCAAGGAAGTAGTAGCCGACGAAGTTCTATTCCCTCCATCCGACAGTATACCCCGCCACCTCCCCAATCGACACCCCTCCCGCCGCGCGAGAATCAANCAGTAGTCCAACATGCCGTTCCACCACCACCACCAGTGCAGCTCCCACCACGCCAGGCTACCCATACCGTTGAACAGGANATTGTTATCTTTGCTGACTTCCTCGCGTTCAAAGGAGGGGACCAATTTGACCCTCAGGATCAAACAAGCGCATACCAAGCTCTCGCGAAATTGGTCAGTCAGCCCAGCTCCACAGTTAGATAGACATTGACAGTGTTGTAGGCTCCGTGGAGAACTGCCGACGAATGGGGCGCATTCTGGAGTGCTCATCACTCGCGAATAAATCCGTTGTACGACCAAAAGATTGGGCGCAACCAAGCCCCCGGGCCACAGAGTCGGGATGATATTTTTGGAGAAGGAGAAGTGTCTCTTGGTGATCGACTACGCAATTATTGAAAGAACGTAGACCCATAGCATCCAAGGCCATCTCGTTGGCTCAACAGATAGATACCTTAGATACAGATAATCCACGATTTGCGAAGAGTTCCTGTCGANGGTCGAAGGTGGCGTGGTAAGGTTTGGAAGAGCTCAGCGCACAGCTGAGATCGCCAACTTCGCCAGCGTAGCCCGAGGGTNTGTAGAAAGGAGAGAATTCCGGGTGCCATTGGGTGCTCCGTGTGTTCCGAGGTTGGGCATGATGCAATGAAAAGCTGCGTCTATTCTCTACGTTCCATAGTGGTATAGCGAGAATGCGGTCTATGCGCTGTCTTCGGATTTGAACAGTTCCTCTGGTGGCGTCTTGAAGAACCTGCGTCGTCGTTCCTCCTTGGACTCTGCGGACGCTCCTGCCAGCTGCCCTGAGTAGTCAAAGATTCCCATTGCGCCTCCGAGGAACGCACAACCGCCAAAGGCCATAGGAAGTGATTTTTCTGGGATAAATGCAGCCCGTGTGAGGTCATGAACAATAAGGCACGAAACCGGTTACGCACGTCGGATCCCTGCCAAAAATCCAGCTGCACATGCACCGGCTGCCCCGTTGAGCGCGTCGTTCGTCTCCCTGGTGTTGCGGACTACGCTCTCCGTAGCAGCGAATNCCGCACCCCATAGCGGCTGTACCCCAGCAAAGTCCTTAGATGGCGCACCCCCGCATATTCGTGCATGCACACATACCAAAGAACCCAACTGTGCCTCCAGTTCGGGTAAAGACACCCATGGCGCCGTAGTTGTGCTTCCCGAGCGCATTCTGAAGGGTGCTGACGAAGAGGCCAACGACAGCAGCTTGGCCGCCGACTTTGGCGACGTAGGGAAGGACGGGTTTTGGCTCGAAGCCGTTGGCTGGGTCTGCAGCGGCGGAGGGCGACATGGGTGAAGGTTTTCAAACGCGGAACCTCGATTGGACACCGGCACTTGTTGCGGACACGAACATCTTGTTTGGCCATCATCTTCGTCCCACCCATGGCCGACCAGCCTTGGTTTCGACGCGTAGACGAGCCTCTGCCCTTTCAGCTTTCCAGGAAGATATCTGTTCGTGGATGCATACATACCTGCGACTTCATTATCTGACTTGTATCACAGTCGCAGGCTTCGGACGCCCCCGACTACCGCACCGCGTCTTGCTTTCCATGGAGCAAAGATTCTCTTGAGACGCTTTGGGAGGCCAGTCTGAACACGGACCCTCATATAGAGCCATGGCAGGAAATGGTCTCCAGGTATCGCGATGCGGTTGCCGTAGGCGCAGACCACCGGGCGTACATCATCTTCACTCACAGCAAACGCGCACCCATCCGCATTAATCTCCCCAAGGTCGGTACGATGGATTTGTTACTCCTTCAGCCCCTCATGTAGACCAGGATCCTCCAGAAACGCTCATCAGCGCAGATAAAATCTGTGTAGCTTGGGCTTTAGGCCACAAGGCGCCATGCGAACCGTTGGTGGTAATATCGCGCGGCAGTCTGCTATACGTATACAGCCCTGAAAGGTCTGGCATGGCTGGATACCTTCGTGGACATGGTAATGTCAGTTCGGCGGCTTACGCACTCCGCTCACTTCTCAATCCTTTTGCAGGCCATAACCTCCATCGCCGTGCACCCGACGAAGCCACACCTGTTCTGCACCACTTCTCGGGATACATCTGCTAGAATCTACGATTTAACATTGTCGCCGATGGAAGGTCCGAATAACCCTCACTGGCCTCCGGATAAGCGTCCTAGTCTCGCAGGGGCTGCTCACGGTCTGCACATGAACGAGCGAGAAGGAAGAGGTTTGGGCCGTTGCATCATCGTGCTCATGGGCAGCCGGTCCGGGGGTCACCAAGCTGCAGTTCTTGGTGCGGTAGGTCGCTGCGGATTCGTCTCGTCCTAGTGGTGTTTCTCACCAGCGTGCAGGCTTTCCACCCGCAACACCCTATCATTGCCACCTGCGGTGTAAGCAAGTTGACCCATATGAGCGCTATTCGCTGACGACGAACGGTCCAGATGGATAGATGCGTCAAGATATGGGCCGTTCGACCAGAATCCAGTGACCAGATAACACGCGAAGACAAACCTCTCTTTAGTAGTTCGCGGATACATAAGGCAAGGGTGCTCTCCGTATCATGGTAAGTGGAACTTCATTGCCCCCCTTGCGTAGGTGCGTAATATACCCAGGTTCAAGCAGCAGGCCGATACCCTGCTTACGCACAGTGCTCCCTCAGTTCTGAGGGTAGATCCCTACGATCCTAAGAACAAACACACGTACCTAGAACCAGGTGAACTTGTGGTATGGCGGTGGCTTGGGCTGAATCGCCATTTCCCTGCGGAACACCAAGATGTTCACCAAACCGTTCTTCGCGGTATCGCTTCTGTTGCGTGGATCCAACTCCTGCGTTTGGTTTCCGGACTAACCCACGTTGCAGGACTACCAAGAAAGCTGTAAGCAAGTAGTTTGAAAATGAGGGTTGCTTTCATCTGACGCCCTGAAACCGAAAGCTTCCTTCACATTCATCGCCGTATACGCCCTCGACGCTGTCACTAGCCAATATATCACACACCACGCCAACCTCTCCCAAACCCCGAATCGCGATCCACTTGTGTTCACGCTACTTTCGGGAACCAAACACGCCAGAGAAAGTATGCAATCCGCGGGGACTCAGCTCATGGTGACCAACGTCGCCTTGCTCCGGCCTCGAAAAATGCCCACCTTCACCGAGATGCTCCCCGACGTTTATAAGGAAAGACGAGCTATTGAACTACGAAGAGGACGAACTTGCTGCAGCCGCAAGAAGTATGCCTATTGCAGATAGCNGCAACTCCGGAGAGGGGAGCTCAACCCGAGATACTAGAAGCAGGAGTAGNAAGCAAACGGAAAAGCGGACAGATCCTATTTTCCCAGTCTTTCGGCCAGAAGCCCTTCCAGGCAGAGTGGTGAAACTGCCACCCTGGGACTCTGACGATANCCGCATGTTGTGCACAGCGGTTACTTCTGACGGGAGGTTCGTTATTGGTGTTGGAACGCGGTCGACGATATGGGTGTGGAAAGTCGAGGGCAAGCTTGCTCCATCATAGGTGCATATGCATACCTGCAAGCTGGTCTCACCGTTTTCACTGTTGCTGTATCCATACACTACATACTGATTAATGCCATAACTACTGCTACTCTATCTCGCGATCCAGCCTAAAATTTCAGACGCGCAGACAGNAACGACGATGATCGAAAGGAAAACTCGAACCACGTAAGAATACAAGGTNATTAGAGCAACGAGGCCTCGCTGCGTGTGCTAGAATAGTCAAAGTCTACCCACCGACTTGGTAGAAGAGNATGGAACCACAAGCCGATGTAAAACGATGCNGTGATCGAAACCCAATGGTGTGAAGAGATGCAAGCAAAACAAATTGCGAGAGGCNTTGAGGGAGGTGCACGGAAATTCAGATTCTAAAGAGGTGACGNGATAACGTCCGTAGTAATGAACGTGNACGGCCCGGGGGTAATTAGTGACCACGGTAGGTGTTGGTGCTGGCGCCCCGGATGCTGCAACATGCACAGGTAATGTGGCATAGGGGAGCTTCTAGTCCTGTGGTGAACGTCTGAAGGGGTTTCGCTTCCCCTGCTNCCTCTCCCATTACACCAGGGAGCGGTCAGGGGCCGCCCNTCAANGGCGATGACCTGCCGGCACCCATTCGACAAGCCATTCGCCACTTGCAAGGCTTTNNTNGACGTTACAAAGAGCATATGCNACGACTTTTNCATGGCCGTAACGAACGAAGGCTGGANGTTGAGGGCATTNTGAGCGTCGCCGTGGTGCAAGGCGTCGGGAGGGTTCGGTCCGTCAGGAAAAGGCGCAACGGAATCGATAAACGAGCTTCTTGGCCCTCAAGAAACGTACTGCATCACACAGCGTCAGAATATTAATGAACACCTTTGTTANAAANGGTACTGCTCACCACTACAGGCATTGGACCTGGCCTTGCATGATGATGGCCCATGACATAGCTTTGGGGCGGTGTAGTGTGTCCAGAATACCCAGAGTACCTCGAATGCCCATACACTGGCGGCGACANTGGGGGTGAAACATACACCACCTGTGGAGCATGGGCCGGGACTGCGTAGTGTCCTGGATGAGGGACTTGAGGTGNGTATGAGTGAGCCCTCCTTTGCTTGACCTGCCGATAGGAAGGCGTCCCGTAAAAGCTGGCGGGCATGGTCCTGTTAGGCGACACTCTTGGNGGAGGTGGTTGATTCCACGGCAGTTGGTGGGCAGGGAAGCTACCGCCGAGGTGCGCTGGGGCAGATCTCATTGGCGGGCTGGGGTGNATCTGCACGTAGTCATCGTCANACGAGCCGTCAGACGAGCAGGAGTCCTCCGACGGAGACCGTGACCNGAAGTGCTGGGAATGGCGCCGCTGAAGTCGGCGACCAGGGCGACCATTATGCCGAGAGTCTNGTTCGTCGTGTCCAGGAAGGTAATCCGACGGGGGGGCCAAAGCGTTTGCGAACAGTGGCCGGCAACCTTCGGTCTTGTCNACCCAGTTTGCGATTCGCCTTTGGGTNTNGAGGTACCGNTCGTAGGCTTCAGGAGAGTAGTCGTATTCCGTCATCGTTNGAAAGAGCGTAANGTNGAAGAANNATGAGAAATGGGAAAAGAAACGCTGAAGGGCNGACTCTTGGNGGTATAAGGGTGCCTATGGACAGGCTTTTATATGCCGGCGCAAGGGCGACACAGNTAGGTGTTGCCAAGGCAGCNGTANGGTGAGTTGCAAATNTCTCGGAGATGGGAAGGGGATGGGAAGGCAATGCCCCAACAACGCAAGCAATCCCTTTTATNATCCCATGTCATTNCCATTTATATCGGCAGTCCGCAATGAGGCCACAATCGGAGCGCCACTTTCAGGTGGCTCTACTGCGCNATCTGACGAGACGAAGTTAGTATAGNTAGAAATGCAGAGTACAAAAGGCCCCCAAATGGACACTCACCGTTGCTTCCATGCTCTGTTCCCTCACCAGNGACTCCACGTTGTGTCATTTCAAGTTCTCGAGATCACATCGAAGTTCAGTGTGTTTGTATTGATTCCAGGNGTGTCGTAGATGATAGNACACCAGATGCACGAGGCTGGAGGGCGGTATATGGCATCATGGTTGTGATGNGNAGGGCTGTGGCCGTCNCTGCAATCGGACGCCGGTCAACGACGGAAGGTGCATGCACATACCTACATGAAGTCGCACTTGTCGNGTGGTAGCTCAATCTCGGTCCGAATGGTTGAGTATGCACTGCCCTTTTGTGGCAGACCCTTGCGTTGAATATGCGGCAAAGGGAAGCCCTGAAGAAGAGGTGAGGAATGGAATGACGACCNCCCAGCTGATACAAGTCCCTCCCAACCTGGTTCGCATTCCATCGCGGCACCCTAAATACGGTACAAATGTCTGTTACATGCCTACAATAATAACGAATTGAAAANTAANAAAACNGTGTCCATTCCAGTGGCATTCCGAACTGGCTCACCGGCGCTTGCACCGGTCAGCAGATGGCTCCCGACGTAGTGGCGGGGNTGGAGGGGTTCGGTGCCAAAACCGTGCTGGGTAGGNAGCAAGATAAGCTCAGTAGAGCTCAATGCCGTTCCCATCCGACCTGACGGCGACCTCCAGCGGGTATGTCTCTCGGATGACAACCTCAGGCATCTCTCGCTTGTGGTCGTGGGCCTGAGAGTTGTCGTCGTGGCGGCGATAAGCCACGACACCATCGCCATCGGACTTGGACGGTACCTCCTCTGGAATGTTTTGACGAGTGACAATTTCCGAGACCGCACGCCCATAGCGCCTGATTCCGTTCCCGTCAGAGGTCGTTGGGACTTCTGCAGGGATGTCTTGGCGGGAGACGATTTCGGGCTGCTCACGAGCGTAGCGTCGAATCCCGTTACCATCAGACACAGTTGGGACCTCGGCTGGGATGTCCTGGCGGGCAGCAATCTTGGGCTCCGCACGAGCGTAACGTCGGATACCGTTGCCATCGGATACGGTCGCGACCTCTGCTGGGATGTCCTGACGAACAGCAAGTTGTTGGGCAGCCATATCTTTCCTCAAAAGTCGCTCGTGCTGACGACGATAGCGGCGGATGCCGTTACCGTCTGATGCAACCGCAATCTCAACCGGAATATCCTGGCGACCAAAGAGGGCATTGGTGACGGCCTACGAGGAAAGATTGAGGTCAGCGCGAGTACGAGCTATGGAGGCTGAACAGCGCGTACTACTTCAGGGGCTGCAATTGGAGAAGCGAGCACCTGACTCGCAAAGACGGTCGCGAAAATCAGGGCCGCAGCTACTGAGGAACGGAAGAACATGGTGCTTCAGGGAAATGGGCGCGTCAAGCGGGCGATCTGACTGGACACTGGGTCGAAGTTCGCGAATGAAAGAGGCAGAAACGAAGGTATAAGGCTGCTGAAGGACGGCGCGCCTGCGGCCAAAGGCTTGAACGAACTCTGTGAATAGAATAAGCCGATGTTGGGCCTAGAGATATAGTACTTACAGGAAGGAAGGGAAGGGAAGAAAGAAGGGAGTCTGGGAAAATGCCATGGGGACTGCTCAAGCTTTATAGGTCTGCAGGGCCGCTTGGTTTGATGGTCGCGCTGCACGACGGCAACATGCACACTCTCGCCAGCTTTAGTCGCCATCAATCATCTCGCGAATTTTGTCACTCCTGGGCGTCTCTTCCTCCTTCCACCATGTCAGATCCTCGGTTTGCAAGGCTATCGACAGACCCGCGGTTTCGCAAGCCGAAGAAGAAGCACAACAGGGTGGTTGTAGATGAGCGCTTCAAAAGTGTCTTGAAGCAGGAGAAGAAGAAAGACAAATCTTGTGCGTGTGATCGACCCTCAATCCGCAACTCGCTCTAACCCGGGCACTCGATCCGAAGCCAAAGGGCTCGTCGATAAATACGGGAGAAGTGTCCCCTCGACCAAAGGAGAGGACAATTTAAAACGCTTCTATCGACTGAAGGATGATGAAGAGGCAGAGGAGGAGGAGGACGCGCCCAGGCGACCGGACTATGCTCGTGGTGAGGTGCTGCTGGAATCTTCCAGTGAAGAGGAGGATGAGGACGACGACAAAGGAGGCGAGAGTGATTCTGGGATCGTCAAACTTGGCTATGACTCTGACGAGGTGGACGAAGCGGATGCTTTCGCCGAAATCGACTTGGACGAAGACAACTTTGACGCCCTCGACGCTCAAGCGGCCGCGTACTCCAAAGAGCATCATGAGGAGAACGAGGAAGAAGATGCGCCTCGCACTCGGAGGCTGGCCGTTGTGAACATGGACTGGGACCACGTTCGTGCTTCTCATCTATTCAAGATTTTCTCTTCCCTCGTCTCTCCAACCGCTCCCCATGCCTCATCCGTCACCAAACCGAAGGCAGCCGTCGAGGGTTCTCGGCGTGCTCTGAAGGATGTCCCTCAGGTCAATGTTGTTCGCGGTCAGGTCTTGAGCGTCGTGATATACCCCAGCGACTTTGGCAAGGAGCGAATGGCAAGGGAGGAGAAGGAAGGTCCACCACTGGAGATCTTCAAAAAGAAGAAGGATACCGAGGAGGTGACTACCAAATCTTTGTACGAGCTGGGTGGTGAGGACGAGGTTGACGACAACGCCCTCAGGAAGTACCAGTTGGAGAGGCTCCGGTACGCGTCGTCCCTCTTCTATCGCATGAACTCGCTAACTCCCTTTGGTAGATATTACTACGCAGTCGTGACTTGCGACAGCGTTGAGGCTGCATCACACATCTACGACGAGCTCCAGGGTACAGAGCTGGAACGGTCTGCTAATGTTTTTGATATGAGCTTTGTCCCTGATGGAATGGAATTCGAAAATGAGCCTCGGTACGTTGTGTTGCCTTATTACGTTGTTCATGACTTAAATTCAAAAAAGCGACCAAGCTACCGAAGATGATGCCGCCACGACGAAAGGGATTGACTTCGTTACACCAGTGCGTCGCCTTGAACCATAAATCACGTTAGGTATCACTCATTTTTGGCATCAGGCCCTCCGACATTCAAAGGTGGCACTAACCTGGGACGAAGACGATCCAGAGCGCGGGCACGTTACTCGTCGCACCCTTACCAGGCAGGAAATCGAGGATGGGGATTTCAGGGCCTTCATTGCCAGCTCTTCCGAGTCGGAAGAATCAGAAGCTGAAAGCTCGAAGCCTAAAAAGGACAAGAAGTCAGAACGCGATCGTCTTCGGGCCCTGCTTCTTGGCGGTAACGATGAAGCCATGCCGGAAGGATGGGGGAACGAAGAAGGGGAGAAAGATGTTGATATGGAGATCACTTTTACTCCTGGCTTGCTTGGGAAGACTCACGGTGAAGAGGATGAGACTACACTGGAGAAGTATCAGAGGAAGATGAAGGAGAAGAGGAATAGAAGGAAGGAGGAGTTGAAGTCCAAGGCGGGAGACAAGGGCAAAGGCAAGGAAGAAGAGGCGGATGACTTCTTTGGTGGTAGTAGTGATGAGGATGAAGATCGCCGCCTCGCACCACGCAAGAAGGGTGACCGTAATGGCAAGAAGCCGGAAAGGGATGGCGGTGAGTCTAGAGGTAAGGAGGCAACTGCGGAGGAACTCGAATTGCTCTCCGCTTCGAACAATCCCGACGGAGAGACGAAACACTTCGACTTCAAGGCGGTTCTCAAGGCGGAGAAGAATGGCAAGAAGAAGAGGAAAGGCAAGAAATCGAAGATCAACGAAGACGAGCTTCAAGAAGACTTTGCCATCGACGTGCAGGATGAGCGATTCAAGGTCCTCCATGAAGATCATCATTTCGCTATTGATCCAAGCAACCCCCAGTATGTTGTCTCCTGTTTGTGGTTCTAACGTGCTCACACGCGCTATAGCTTCAAGAAGACGAAGGGAATGACGGCACTTTTGGAAGAGAGAAGAAAACGACTCCAGGGACGGCCAACACAAGAGAAAGAGCCGAAATCGATCGGCCGCGACGCTGGTGCCGGCAATCCTAGCCTTCAAAAGCTGGTGGAGAGTGTGAAGCGGAAGAGTGCCGAAGCAGTTGCCCCAGGCCAAGGCAAAAGGCGCAAGCTGTAGGTCGAAAAAAAAAAAGAGTTGTGTGATAGATTCACTTCGACAGTACATAGATCAGCATCCCATCCGCACTTTAACTGATTTTAGCGTTGGAAAAGTCGAGCTCCGGATGCTGCTCTTGGAATCGTTTGAGAGCCTGAGAAATAGACGCGCAGGTGAGAAGAAACCTGAAATAGGCGCCTGTGTCAACGTACCTCCATCTTCTTGAGTTCGTCAGATGTTGGCTTCCCCATTTGCTGTACAGTCCGTTAGATCAACAGGCATATTACTCTGCGAATTGCCATTCACCTTCTGCTGGTTGTCGAACTGATATAAATTGGAGTCAGTTATCCTGCCATGAGTAGCGCCAGAGGCTACCTTACCATCATCTTTTCGACCATTCCTCTAGAGGAACTTTTGAGGATGCTGACAAAGAAGATTCGCGTGGCACATACCGAGTCTCTGAGTCGAGATCACTGAGCTTGCTGTTCTCTGGCTCGATCTTCCTTGTGTCGATCTTGGGGTGATGGGTTAAGACGTTCTCCCACCAAGTCTGCTGGTTGATCTTCTCAAGATGAATGAGGACAAACTGCTGGTCCTCTGTGCAATAGATGAGCTTTCCCGGGTCTTAAGACGGGGAGGGTCGTACACACGGAGAGTCCAGGTGCTATCCTCAACCTTGATCTCTTTGCAGAGCTCCCCCGACAGAATTGGCTCCTGGCCCTTCAGGGCGACACTCAGCTTTTTCTTCGCAATCACAACGTTCAGATCCTTCCCCCGAGTGCCTTTAGGAACTGGGACGGTGATATCGACATCACCCAATTCCTGGGTCCACTTGTAGGGAAGCGCTGGGCTCGATAAGCCTCGGGGCTTGGGTGAGAAGTGGCGTCAGGCACCCACCTTCCTGCTCAGCCTTCTCGCGTTCTCTCTCTTCCTTTTCGCGCTGCTCGCGCTCTTCCTTGCTCAGCATATCGTAGTCTTCGTCGCCGGCCATTGTAATATTGCAGTTCAAAAACAAGAAAGGTGTGCAAGTCACGGTGATTTGGTGAGGCACATGATTGACAGCGGTGCTTATCGTTGTTTGGCCCCGTTAGTGTTAGCTTCAAAATCGGCTTGAGCCCCAGGCTTGTCTTCAATTACTCTCGATTTGCCGCCAACCATATACCCCATGGCAAGCTCGGATGTGTGGGCGGATTACGACGTGCGTGCTCTCGATCTTGACTCCTCTCACAGGCCTGTCTGTAACCTCGTCCCCAGCAAATCCGACACGGCGTCAGGGCGAACACGGTCGAAAAGCTCAAGCAAATTATTGCGGGTTTTAACGAGGAGTGCGGCACGAACCTGGTGAAAACGGGCAAAAAGCAGGACATTATCGATAGGATTATTTTCATCATGGACCAATGGCGGCAAGGAGGAATAGAGAGCAACTGGGTGAAGGCTAAAAACATCATCTCTCAAGTACGAAACTATGGCCAGTAAGTGGTTCTTTCGGACCCTTAAAGGGTGGCCTAATGGCGCATGATGGCGTTAGGCTGGCCTTGTTGCATGCCACTGACCATGTCGTATTACAGCTACACCTCCAGCCGGAGTTCTGCAGGACCTGTGCCGACAGGTCTGCCGCAACAAGCAGGGTACCACGCATCGGCCTCATATGCCTCTACATCCACCAAAACGCCATACTCTGCGCTGAATGGGGCGGTTGGTCCCTCTATCCCTCGATACGACCCTTACGCTCCGCCGAGGAAGGCACCATTGGCGTCCACAGGCGCCCATGCCTCATCTTCTGTGGCTGCAAGGAATCCGAGTACGTCGCCTGTACCTGCGGCTCTTCCTCTGCTTATCAATTGCATAGCCATTCGGTTTAAGGACTCGCCTTTCTTTTCCATTGACCAACAAGTTTCCACTATCATCGAGTGCCCTGGTATGTAGTCTGCTCGTGACTAGAGCTGTAACTGAAGCAGGCCACAGAATCAAATAGCGCTATGGACCGACGGCAGCAAACACTCACGTTTACCCTTACCTCCGACCAGATCAATAAGCTGAAGCAACCAAGGTGCGCGTTCTCCCTAATTAGAAAGGGCAGCCGTCAACTCAATACGCCTTAGCTCCAACTACCAACTAAGATTATTCTGTACCTCGTCCATCTTTTACAACTCCTCCACGCCAGCAGCCTTCCGCAATAACCTTCCCCCATGTCCAATAGAATTCCCACCAACTTGCGAAGTCAGGATCAATGGCACACTGCTGACCGCGAACCTGAAGGGCCTGAAGAAGAAGCCTGGAACGGCACCACCGCCTGACTTGGGCAAATGCGTGCGTTGGAATTCGACGCCAAATCGCTTAGAGATGGTTTATGTCAATAGCACACAGCCAGCGCAGCCAAAGGTACGCAGCCATATTGTTGCGCCCCTCGAGAAAAGCTAACAGTGGCCCTGCGTAGAAATTCTACCTTGTCGTTATGTTAGTTTCGACAACGACGGTTGACCGTTTGGTCGAAAACCTCAAGATCAACTCGCGACGCTCAGCGCACGAGGTTAGACAGACAAGTACGTTGGCCCCTACCCTCTAAGTCGTGATACTGAGAGCCTCGTTTTCAGTGATCGAATCACTGCAGGAGGATGATGACATCCAGTCTGGTCCACAAAAGATGTCCTTGAAATGCCCTGTTAGTATCAGCGACCTTCCTTCCGTTCCTTGTTACAGCGGCTGACCCTGATGATAGTTGAGTTATATGCGCGTTGTCACCCCCTGTAGATCGTCGAAGTGTGTCCACTCGCAGTGCTTCGATGCTACCTCTTGGTTTTCGATGATGGAGCAAACGACCACCTATCTTTGTCCAACTTGTGATCGAGCGCTGGATCCCAAAGACCTCATCATCGATGGGTGAGTGTTATCTTTGTACCAGGTTTCTGCCACTGACATGGGGTCTAGTTACTTCGATGAAATCTTGAGAGAAACGCCGGAAAGCGTCGAGGACGTCATCGTGGAAGCGGATGGTGAATGGCATACTTCCGACAACAAGTATGCTTCTGCCTTGTGGCGGGCGACGCACGCCGTTATTCCGAAGCCCTCCTCACCGTCGAAACCTCCACCGGTCCCGGTTGCCCGCCCGGCACCGTCGAGCACAAGCCAGGAGAAGGGAAAAGGGAAGTCAGCGGAGGTTGTTATCCTCAGCGACTCGGAAGATGAGGACGAAGGTGTCGTTAAACGCGAGCTTTCGCCATCCAACAGTCGATCCATCGACAGTATCCCGTATTCACCCAATAACCCAGGGCCATCGCAGCTAGCCGGTGATGTGATAGACCTTACCTTATCCGACGACGATGAACCTGCCCCTGCGCCACCAGCACCCCGAGCCTACAAGCGGACCGCAGACAGCGCGGATCTGCCCGATTACCATGCCGCCGACCCTTGGAAGAAGAGTCGCCCGAGCGTGGACCAGCTTCCACCAATAGTGTTTCACGGTTCAAACAATTCGACAGCTCGGGAGCCAAACCGGAATCTCGTTCCGTTATCTGTGCTCAACGGCGTCAACGCGCAAGCAGCGCGCCCTCCCTTGCCAAACAACCCTTACAACGTGCATTTGAACCGTCAGTCCCTGACTGATTCCCGGCAGCTGCCTCCCATCGACTCCTATCGCCCGAATGGTGCGCCTCGCTGGTCATGATGGTCTTTCCTTTTTACGCTGCCTGTGCATTATAATCGTTGTATATGTTATGTAACTCTCGCCTTGTAGGAGTTCCAACTGTTCCTAATAGGTGTTCCCTCATGTGTATCGGTAGTATGTTATGCATTCGTTGGCTAGATATGAGCTAGGGGCACGGAATTATTGCCGCGTTGTTTTCGGGGAAGAAATGATCCTGGCACCCCGCAATTGCCACATGAGTTGTCGCCATTGGCCAGGCTTGGTCGTGTGCAACAGGGGCGGATGTGCAAGGCAGTGGTAAAATTTCTGCACTCCCTGGGATCGGGGCGTGCAATGGAGAAATGAATAGGGAATGGCACTATATCCGGCGCAATGAGGCGCTGCCGGCTGACGGGGCGGGAGCCTGACACGGGTCGCAGCGGAGTTGGAAATGATCCGGTGGTTTCCGAAAGGCCTTTTCACGGCGCGAATTTTTTGATTGCTCTTCACCATTCGTCTTCCTTCCTCCACCTCCTCCCCTCAAAATGGCCGACGTTAAGAAGGGAAAGACTCCTCAGGAGTTCGCTGGTGCGTCCTCGTCGTTGTACACGTCGTCGACCATGTGCTGAACGTCGTTTGCAGTCGACTTCCTCATGGGTGGTGTCTCCGCTGTAAGCTTCAATTCAACCAGCTTCTCCGTACCCGCGCTCACAATCCCCTCCACAGGCTGTCGCCAAGACCAGCGCTGCCCCCATTGAGCGTATCAAGCTCCTCATTCAGAACCAGGATGAGATGGTCAGTTCTCCACCAGCTGCCTCTTCGCCTTGCTTCTGACACGTCACGTCTAGATCAAGCAGGGTCGTCTTGCTACCCCTTACAAGGGTATCGGCGATGCTTTCACCCGTACCTACAGGGATGAGGGTCTCGTCTCCTTGTGGCGAGGAAACACCGCCAACGTCATTCGTTACTTCCCCACCCAGGCTCTCAACTTTGCCTTCAGTGCGTTGCCAACAGTCTTCCCATACGTTGCTCAGTGCTAACCACTTCCGCAGAGGACTACTTCAAGTCCCTTTTCGGCTTCAAGAAGAACGAGGGTTACTGGAAGTGGTTCGCCGCAACGTCGCCTCCGGTGGTGCCGCTGGTGCTTCTTCCCTTCTCTTCGTCTACTCCCTCGACTACGCCCGTACCCGTCTCGCCAACGACGCCAAGTCCGCCAAGGGTGGAGGAGCCCGCCAGTTCAACGGTCTCGTCGACGTCTACCGCAAGACCCTCGCCTCTGATGGTATTGCCGGTCTCTACCGTGGTTTCGTCCCCTCCGTCGTTGGTATCATCGTCTACCGTGGTCTCTACTTTGGTGTCTACGACTCGCTCAGTGCGTCCTACAATTTTTTCCCGACGCATTCCGTGACTGACGTCAACCGCAGAGCCCGTCGTTCTCGTTGGCGCTCTCGAGGGTTCCTTCTTCGCGTCCTTCTTGCTCGGATGGGGTGTCACTATCGGTGCTGGTCTCGCTTCCTACCCTCTTGATACCATCCGGTGAGCACAGCTTCTGTTTCCAAACATGACGTGGCACAACTGACTATCACTCCCACAGTCGTCGTATGATGATGACCTCTGGCTCCGGTGTTAACTACAAGTCCATGTTCGATGCTGGCTCCCAGATCATCGCCAAGGAGGGTGTTAAGTCGCTCTTCAAGGGTGCTGGTGCCAACATCCTCCGTGGTGTTGCTGGTGCTGGTGTGCTTTCCATCTACGACAAGCTCCAGGCCGTCCTCTTCGGCAAGGTCTACTCCGGTGGATCTGGTTAAAAGCTTAGAGTGTCTTAGCAGCTCTCTCTTACTCCATAGACTTTACCCTTCTTATATCTCGGCCATCGCTGCAGTTACCCATAACGTAGCAATACACTTTTGCATTAATGGTGAACTTCGATATGAACTGCATTTCTGTGTGTGTGTTTGGACCGGGAACCTGCACGAGAGGCAGGCCGCAGATCCCTTTTTAACCCAGGTTCGGAGGTAAGTTTCGCCCCCTTCACCCACTCCTTCATGTTGCGCCGAGCATGTAGTCAGCAAAGGCTGTCCTTCCACCGTGCCCGCTATACCCATACCACACCGCCCATTGTTTTGCGACCTTACCAGGAGGACTGCATTAAGGAATGCCTCGACTGGCTGGGCCAAGGAGTTACTCGCATTGGAGTGTCCTTACCAACTGGCTCGGGGAAAACGACAGTGTTCATCTCCTTGCTGTCGCGCATCGCTGCTCTCGAACAGAAGCCTATGAAGGCCCTCGTCGTCGTCAATAGCGTAGAACTCGCCAGGCAGTCCGCAGCTCAAGCAGCGCGCATGTTTCCGAGCTGGAGTGTTGAAATAGAGCAAGGGGCAAAGCACAAGGCGTCTGGATTTGCTGACTTGTAAGCCCAAATGCACTTTGAGTCGTTGCTTAGAACCGGGCTCATCGGTATTTTAGCACCGCGGCGACATACCAGACACTGCTCAATAGTAAGCGCTTAGCCAAATTCAACCCTCACCAAGTCACGGCTGTTATCATCGATGAGGCACACCATGCTGCTGCACCTTCGTACGCTCAGTCTTTTACCTTCATGGAACCGTCGGTTTTCACGCGTTGTACAGATACAGGAAGCTTCTATCACACTTTCATCCCGATATTCGTCATCCGGACAAAGACTATGTCCCACCAGTTGATCCCCAACCCCTACCTATCATTGGTTTCTCTGCGACATTTAGTCGACACGACGGCTTGGCGCTTGGCTCCGTCTTCGAGCGCATTGTTTACCACCGCGACGTGCTGCAAATGATCGACGAGGACTGGTGCGCATTCTCAAGTTCAGCGCGCTGCTCTTGTCCTGACACATTGTAGGCTCTGCGGCGTACGCTTAACTTCAGTCAAGGTTTCACTGGACTTGAATAAGGTTGTCCTTAATGCGAATGGCGACTTTGCCACTAGCTCTCTAGCTCGCGTAATGAATACCCCAGCTATGAATGACCTCGTCGTCCGCACATGGCTAGACAGAGCAGGTATGTTCGCTACAGCTCCCTGTGCGCCCGTTCTTACCTTGGTTTGTTTAGCTGCAGACCGCAAGTCGACATTAATATTCTGCGTCGACATCGCGCATGTGGAGGCCCTCACCAGCGCTTTCCGCACGATAGGAGTGGACGCTCGCTTCGTGACAGGAAAAACCAACGTGAAGGCTCGGAAAGAGCTTGTGGCCGCCTTTAGAGCAGGGGAGTTTCCGGTACTGCTTAATTGCGGTTCGTGCAGTCCATATATATCTTGTCACCTGGGCTTGACCCAAAGATCGTGCAGCTGTTCTGACGGAAGGAGCGGACATTCCCAGCATTGACTGTGTGATCGTCGCTCGGCCGACGAGGTCCAAGAACATTTTCGCCCAGATGGTGCGTGATTGTCTACTGACTAACGGTGAGCCAGCCTAACGCGGAAACTCGATCTTCAGATTGGAAGAGGGATGAGGCTTTCCCCAGAAACAGGAAAGGAAGACTGTCATATCATCGATTATGTTGATACTGTCAACCGGGTAGCTGGGGTCATGTCCGTACCCACCCTCCTCGGTCTCGATCCTTTGAAGCTTAATCTTGAAGGTGACTGTTCAACATGCTGCCTTACACAAGGATACCTCGGACTTATGATGGTTACAGGAAAGTCTCTCGATGAGCTCCGCGAAGAAACCGAAGCTCTTCAGCTCAGGCACAGTGTCGGCCTACAGGAAGAGGCCCGTAGTGAAGACGTAGCGCAGCCACGTGAGGTCACATATGAAGAGCACGAGAACCTGGACTCTCTCTATGATGCATTGAAAGAAAAAGAAGTGAAAATTAGGATGATCAGTCGCTTTGCATGGGTTACCTGCAAGAACAATCTACATGTGCTGCAGTCCTTCAACGGTGTCAAGGTCAAGATTAGCAAGACAAGCGATACAGGTGGGTGCCCCATACTTCATTGGACCATGGATATTCAAGCGACTTATTTACGCAGAAAACCCCTTCATAGCCAAACAATACCGTTGGGTATACATGAAGGGAGTTGGCAAAGTTGAGCGTTCTTTTCCCGTCCTCACCGCAGCTACGCTCGAAGACGCCGTCCACGGTGCCGACACATGGATCGCTACCAAAGTTCCCGATGCGCATGGAACGTCAGTACAACTTCACTTATCTCGTGCGGCTTGACTAAATCGTCGGGCACAGACTGTCGCATTCCGCTCAGTGGAGGCGGCATCCAGCGTCAGCAGCCCAAATCAAACAGGTCATGCAAATTTATCACACTCAGCAGCCCGCAGACGTTCATGCTTTCCTCGCTGCTATCGGGTTGATTCTGAAGGAGGATCGAATACCATCAGCTGACGAAATTGAGGAACGTCTCAAGCGTATGAGGAAGGGACAGCTCGTCGATGCCGTTACTCGCCTAAAGCACCACGCCCATGTGGGTGATTTTAGTCCGCTCTTTCTTTCTGCTCCTAACATTCGCCGGCCCAGAAACACTACTCCAAAGAAGGGAGAACGATTCAAGAGAAGGCATTGCGAGAAGTGAAGCTACAAGAGAGACTACAAGCAAAAGAAGCAACACGCAACGCTAGAGAAAGAGTATCCGTCGGGGTGCTCTTCGACACCGCAGCGATTACAACATCTTCAACTCTGAAAGACGCGGCGACACAGCTTCGTGACTCTGAAGTGTCAAAACTGCGGCAGATTGAGCAGTATTGACGACAGTTTCGAGTCCATCCAAGTTATAGATGCTCCTCCTGTCGCTTGCGATTCCCGCGATGAGTGTCCCGACCAAGGAATCGCCTGCGCCGGTGACATTCTCGACTGATTCAATCCTCAATGCGGGGAAGTGCTTCACGACGACGATGTCGCCATTCATGCCGTGTGCAACGACGCATCGTCTGGCCACGTTCGAAGCTTGGCGGGCAAAGCCAGAGGCAGGAACCTTGTCGGCGGGAATGTGCATGACCGCGACGACACCGTGTTCACCACACTTCACCCAAATGTGCTGGAAGAATGGGAGGAGGTGGACTGCTCTCTGAGCGACGCCTCGTTCGGTCAAGAATGCAAGAGTCCCTTTTGAGAGGTCGTTGTCGTCTACTGGCCGTCGAGCGAGGTGGTCAAGGTCCATGCGGAAGCTGGTGCCGAGAGAAAGGTTGTCTATAGACTTCCACCACCAATCTTGATTCATGAGATTGTAGTCTTCCGACGTGGCCTGTTCGTAGACTTCTTGTAATTCCAGGATATTGGGAGTGAAGTGGGCGATGGGAGCATCGTATGCGTTTGATTTGATTCGGGCAGCGACGGCGGCCAGGACTCTTGTGGACTTGTAAACAGAGGTTGGCTCGCTATTTTCCAGTCAGTTTCACCCACGACTCACGAGCGCATACTCTAATTGTCTTACAATATTCCTAGATAGGTGTGGGTTCAGTATCCTTCGAACATAATCCTGCATGCACTTGCCTTTGATTCCTTTCTCATGACAGTAATCCGCGATATTCTTGATAGTCTCCGCACTGAGGTTGCCGTCAAAGACAATGTACTGTGGCTTATATGTGTCAAGCTGAGATTTGAACTGTACGTGTCTCGTTAGCTTTGGACGTTCATCGTGCTTTGCACACTTACGACATCGAAAGTGAAGTCGTTTGTGACATCCATATCCGCGACACCTCCAATCAAGCCGCCCTGGCCATCGAGGACCATGTTGCAGACTGCAGTGCGGACGTTCAAGGGCACGAAACCGTCGTTCCTCATCCCAAGCCGGGCGGTCTGCTCGCTCAGAATATGGCCAAAGAAATCATTCCCGATAGGCGCCACCAGGACGGAGCTCAATCCTTGGTAGGCGGAGACGCTCGCCCGGGAAGCTGCCTCGGCGACGTTCCTTGCGACGCCGCCGAGGGTCATTGTAACAGTGCCTGGAATCGTAGAGTGAAGAGACATCGAAGGGCTAACATCGCTCTTCCCTTGAGAGACGACGTCTATAGCTGCGCAACCGACTATGACCACCTTTGCAGGACCTTTGTCGGGTGGCGAGTCTGAAATGGAGGCGACCGGTTCAACGTCCTTGGATCTTCTGGGGGTGTCATCTGACAATAGTTGCGGCTCGTGAGCTAAAGTCCCCTACAGGGAGTTGTGGGTTTGGTGAGCGAAGAGCAAGTCATTAATCCGTATTTAATTACAGACCGAAGGAGCATCGAGCTGTGAATACCGGACCGCAATTTGACCACCTGGCCAATCAGTGAGCTTTTTGACATTCTAACAGAAGGTGAAAGGAACAGATAATCACCGACAAGCGCGTTATTCTTCAGAAGAGCGATATTGGACTCCATAGAGACTCCCCCGCTCAGTTCGCGCACTCTGTTCAAAAGCCAGGGAGTAACGTCGTTGCCCGCTTTTGCCATCCCATTCGCTTCCGACTCTGCGATGGCCTGTGCAACATACTCTTCAAGTTTCTCGCCTTCACCATGGTATTCCTCGGGGATAGGGACTGCGAACATGATGCCATTTTCCATGTTGAGCTTCCATTGTGTCCCTGTGGTGAAAGTCAAAAGACAGCAGGATGACCTTTCGTCTGGCACTCACGAATGATATTCGCAGCCACAGCCGGATCGTTAGTGCTCCAAGGAACCTTGTGGCCACTCTTCGGCGACCAGAATGCTGGGAAGTCTCCTGTCTCATTCCATGCAATGACGGGAACCCCAAGCGTTTCCTACTCCCAGTCAGTTCGCTCTCGATTGGTCTCCGGTTACTCATACCATATATTCCAAAGTTCTGCAAAAGCACTGCAATTAGCATCTAAGTTCAACCATTAGCCGGAACCCGTACCTCTTGATATCAAGGATTGACTTGACCCCAGAAGATACCAGAGCGACAGGACAGCGCGTTAGCTCTTGCAGGTCAGCGGAGACATCAAGAGCTTTGATACACGGTTAACGCAGCCATCCGTACGTTGCCAGGAGATCGACGCACAGTTCTCTCCTCCACGGTGCACACCACCCATTCTAAGGTCAGTTAGAGGGTGTCTGAGAGAATGAGTTACCTCCTCACCCTCCCGTAGCAAAGACCTGGCAATCGGGAATATCAGCATCCAAAAGGGATGGTGCAGTAAAAGTGTATACCTTGATGCCAGCCAAAGCGGAAAATATCAGTGTCGAGCTGCAGGTGGTGCCTCCATACGAATGTCAGGTTTACTTGGAACACTGGGGGTAGAACGCGGCTCTACATACCTCCATTCTTGCCAAGCGCAACAGCAGCAGCAATGTCCCTGCGAGANNTCTTGGATGCCTTTATNGTAGGATCNGCAAGTNTCTCNAGCTCNCNCCTCTCCAAGCCAACNTTGACACGCCCATCGAGNAGNCCAATAGTCGCTGGCACAGCTCCAGTTGANCGGACGTTTTGTTCCATNGCCAATGGGACTTCCAGNCGTTGCGGGTACGGGAGGCCATGAGTAACAAGNGCTGTCTCAAGAGCAACNACTGGTCNNTTGTGCGCGAGAGCCTCTTGNACCTCGGGATGGATGTCTAANGGNGCNTNNCTCAACTTGAGAACANTGCTNTGCAGCCCACGTTGTAGGATGCGCTGTGAGAGGNGCGATGGGTGCGACAAACGCCGGAGGACCGACATNATTGTTCTATGACNCNCTTCAGGAANATTACATATGTGTNAGGACCTGTTGTAGCAGAAGCCCAAGCCGCGTACCTGGCAGTNNAACAGCTGAGATGGCNGTCAACACGAAGGCGTGTATCCGCTCTCCAGCGACGCGCTGTNCNAGTCCGTTGATTGCCGGATCCTCGCAAGGCGCGTATGNGACCCCGCATCTTTCTNATANCATTCCTCCATGNCGTCCTCCGNGACANTNACATCCTCNGCCAGTNTGGANGCTCAGCTCCGAGGTAGAGCGGGGAGTCTGTCGNGCTCACATTTTCAGATCTGAATGTCCAAGAGATTATCGACCTAGTCAAAGACGACGCTGCAGGAGCCATCGCTACTTTCATTGGCGAGTTAATCTCTTTGTACCCCTATTGGTGGCCTTACAGGGAGATCAGGCACTACACGAAACTCTTTCAAGGGTAAGCGTTCGCGAAGCAGTACATCAGGGAGACGCCCATCTTGCTCCAGGAAAGGTGGTGACGCGGCTGGAATACCAAGCGTACTCGAAGCTTGCGATTAAGACGATGGCGACAATAGTGGAAACCGCGAGTCAGCATCATCTCTCGGTCTGACCACCAGCCAGAAGAAGAGGAGGCAAGGAAGCCTCCATTCCTGCGATGTGCTGTATATCACAGACTGGGGACCGTACCTGTCGGGGAACCGTCTATAGGTGCGCGGGCGGCAGAGCTTGCGCTGGACACTCGCGCTTACTGCATTTGAATAGTCATCGCTGTATCGTCTCCTCACAGGAAGGAGGCATTCGTTGCCTGCGAGCAGATACTGGAAGACGTCAAACGGAAAGTTCAGATATGGAAGAGGGAGTTCTACGAAGGAGAGGACGAGAGCACTGCTGAATGGAAGGAGAACCACTAGCTACATAGCGTAGTCGGAAGCAGTGTATGGAATTGATGTTATTGGTTTCTTTGCATCGCCCATGTCGCCATGTCGGACACGCGCCCCAAGCTAACATGGCTGGCCTTCCTGGCCGCCAGCAACATCGCTATACCCACTCTCTTTGCTCTACTCAATCCATCCTGGTCCCTCCCCCCATACATCCCTCGCCAGCTCATTCACGACAATGACCTACTGCCCATGCTATTCGCCCCATGGTCGGGCCCACACAGCTTCTTCGCAGCAGTTTCGAGGATGCTTCAAATTGCTACCATCATCCCATTCCCATTTCCTCTCCCAACATTCTACCAATGGACATATATCGTCTGGATATACATAGCATTAGCACGAGCACTGGCGGCGTGGGTCCTTAGCCGCGCCGTCGGCTGGGCAGCACCGCGGTTCTTCAGGCACTGGGCTCTATACGAGCCGTCCGGCGGGTTTGGACCTGCTTTATTCGCTCTCACCACCCTCCACAGCACCGGCGCGTTCGACCTGTCTCAATACGCACTCCATCCACCAGGAAGTACGCGGATCCTGGCAAAACTTGCGACTCGGAAACACGGGGCATCTCCCCATTGGCGTTGGCGTTCGGGGCGCTCTTATGCTGGCTCGAGAATTCGTCATGGACCTATGGCGTTGCGCTCATAGCTGCATTTGCCGTAGTCCTTGCTCACAGAATACTGATCCTCATCGTTCCGACTTTGGTTTCCCCTCATTCACAATACACGGCACTCAATTCTCGCGGAAGGGAAGACACGGAGATGGCCATAATTGGCGAACCCCGCCGATATGAGCAGCCANCTACTGTCGTGCTCGGTCTCCGCAGGTGCATCGCCCTTGGGTTGATATCCCTGGCCCTGATGGAAANGCCATACATCATCATGCCTAGAGCGTTCCCTGCACCCGCGACCCCCATGCCACCCGCCCCATACCCTCCAGCGCCTCTCCTGGAAATCNTGATGCTCACCTACCCTCGATCCGATGTCNAAGCGGGCACCAATATCATGAAAAACACGATCGAGAGCTACCTNCCTCTNCTCACAACCGACGTNCAANTCTCCGTCTTCACGCATNCTCTAGCAGAGCATCNTGCTTTCGACCTTCTCAAGAAGCAATATGCNCCAAACGTCACCTTCTACGCCGACCGTGACTCTCACCCCGAGTCAAACGATGGNCACTATCTCCATCTCGCAGAAGCATTTCGCTGGGCATCCTCAGCCCGTNNAGACCTCAAACGTGAACCAGCGGAATGGATNATGCTAATNGAAGACGACTTCCCCATCTGTGCAGGGGAAANTGGNAAAAACGCGCTNNGCCAAGTTNTTACGNTCCTNGAAGCGAGTCGACCGCATCCGAACCGAAACGACTTNCATCCTCAGCCTGGGNGACGNNCTGGGTTCATAGGCACGGGTGGGAGTGGGCTCATTATTCATAAAACCATGCTCCCCATCCTCCAAGCCATCNTACGCGTCCACGCGGAGACCGACAGCAAGCTACCTTCTGGGCTACCAAGAAGAGCCCCNGATCAGGTCGTACANGATTGTCTCATTGGGAAGGATCCGATGTGTCCATTAACGAAGGGCGACGTATGTGTAGACCAGGAAGGTCGACCGTCGAGTTGTGGCATGGTCATTACCTCAAGGCTAGTGATGGATCACATCGGGGGTATGTATTCGACGACGTGGGGGAAGGCGAGGAATAGTGACAAGTGGAGGTGTGGATGGAGGCACCCTTTCCATGGTACTAAAGGTGTGGAGGTCGTTGCGGTGGATTGGTAGACTCCGTGTAGGCTCGGACAGTGGGACGAGGCATGCACCTTAAAGATGGCCTCTGTGCCGGGGCGCTGAGCGCTCGTATAGACTGATAGCGAGCCAATCCAATTCGAGCATATGGGCAGACTGTACACCGATTTCAATTTATTCTAGCCGAGCCATCTTAAGAGTCAAATGGATCCTCCCCGTGTACGACGGTCTCTGGGTTGTGGTTTACTTGGTGACCTGGGGGCCAGTGAGTGTTCCAGAAACAAATAGCATCGGAACCAGCAGATTATAACTTACCATGCTGATCAGTGAAGAGTACTTTTGGTGGATTCTTCACCCCTGCTTCCTCTGCTTCCTCTGCCGTCGCCACAATCTTTTCGACTTTCCCGTATTGCCTTCCACCTCGTGCGCGATTGGACACCATGTCCCCTACATTAATCTTTTCGCCGTTTTTGTCAATAATATCCTTGGCTGGAGACATGATCTCGTTTCCGGGAAGTTGCCGCTGAAGTAAGAAGGTGAGTGCTGGTAAAAGGAGAGCTCGAACAAAGACTATGGTGGAATTATACTGCAGCACCCCACCTCATCATAACGTCATCAACGAACCAAGGTCCAAGCCAGCCCATTCGCACGCCGCAGCACCACTCAGAGGTCGAGAGCGAATCTCAATTGTGAATGAGGTACATGTGGTGCACCTATGAGACAATATACTGCGTATTGCCCACAATCCCAGAAAACTACATTGATAGCCAGGAAGAATGAGAGGGTCCGTTACAAGTGCCCTCGAGAGTGCCGTGTGTTGCTGTGATCCTTCGAGACAGAGAGTGGGAGGTATAATCTGGCTAGTCGATCTTCCATTCCTTAGTGACGGCGTCGTCTTCTGAGCCGACAACAAGCTCTACAGACCAGATGACAAGGGTGAAGAATATGTTCATCCACCTCCACCATATTTGCGATGAATGATCTAAGACTGTTAGGTAGGTTAGCACGGTGTTAGTTCGCTCCGCAAAGGAAAGCTCACGAAGAAGATGAGAATAAACGGTCACGAAGATGGTTTGTCTATAGGTTAGTAGAAGCTTGGTCAGGGTGGAGGTCTGGTTCGAGAGTCAGCACTCCAAAACCAAGTCATTAGCATGCAACAGACGACTGACAGGCCGGTCATCCCATCCATTGTCGACACCCTCTTCCGAATCCCAGCTATCAGCCCCGATTGTGGGCAGAATCCTCGAAGCAAGGTGCAGAATCGTCAGGCGATATAGCAGAGCAATCAACACAGGTTTGGGTAGCGTGTTNANT
>JANDKE010000002.1:0-41258 GCA_027627275.1 Coprinellus aureogranulatus | reverse complement strand
ANNGGTCNGANNTTGGNAATGTGGCAGTATATTTGGGNAGGAGGAGAGGGCACTGGAAACGCGTCAGCTCAACGTTTCTCTATCGCCAACGTACGCTTACTAGGATGAAGCCGGGTCGGTGAAAGAATTTTGGTCGAAACCACATAACCANACATTGTATGCGATGAATAATGCAAGGGATGAAGACTCGATGACATTCGTCCGCCTGACGACGAATCCAATGACAGTGAGGAATACAAAGGCCGTCAATGCGACGCCGAGTAAAGTCGAGGACAAGGGAGTAGCTGCGGCGGTCGGATATGACTATAAAAGCATTGTCAGAAGACCCTTTNGCGTACGCAAGGGCAAGATACGCTACGCACCACCACAATCCACCANGCAGAAACCACATACGCCGCTGCAGCCGCAATGAGCATACCAAACTGATATGACTCCCCCCGGTCCACCAACTTCTTCCCCTCTTGCCCAATCTTCTGCGCAACAAGCAGACTAGACATCCCTTCCATGCCAATGAACAATGGGCCCGAAAATACCAGGGCCTTGCCCCATAGGTTTGCAGCAGTCACCAGCCATGGGCTCACAGTGGACGAGAAGATGTTGAAGCACAGAAGAAGGAGGAACGGGTGCATCGGGACTTGGAGCACCGANAGAACTTGTGTCCGCCATAGTAAGGACATTGTACCATGGATGAGAGCATGGATAAGAAAGGAGGAGCGATTGCAGGAGGAATGCTTGTCGGGATAGGGTAGCGAGCGTTAAGGGCAGAAAATATTAGAAATTTTGCAAAAGCTGTTGACNAGGCCTAGAGGAAAGTTTAGATGACGATGAACGCCAAGAGACACCCGGTCCATACCTCGCCGTGTTGGAGACCACGCTCAAGAAAAACCATGGGTTGATCATGCCTGCAGATTATTGGAAAGTGGAAAAAGGAGCGAAAAAGGGGTCGTATCGTCGTGAGGGAGAACAGATTCTAGAGAGGGTTGAAAGTGCAGACTTCAGCAGCGCAATTGCCACGGATGCGGCTGCGGCATGAAGGTAGAGAGTAAGAACAAGCTACTGGCTAGGCATACTGTGACCACGATGATGGCATTCGCGTGACTCTCATCCAGACTTGGCGCCTTGTATTCACACCAGTAATTATGATTATACAGCGGTCTAGGGTATGTTGTACAAGGGCTCAGTTTACATCTATGGTTACAGGAGGTACAGGGATGGCAGAGGAGTAGATCAGCAGCAATGGGTGCCCGCCGGTGACAGTCTGGGGCGCTCTGGTTCGTGTTGTTCGCCTTGGATGGGCGGAAGAACCTTCCTCGGGTTCAAAAGTCCCTTCTCTTGAGCAAATTCCGTCGTGCGCTTCAAGGCTGCAGGATCTGAAGGGGGGACGTAGAACTCGTCGATAATGGGTATCTGTAAAAAGTTCATCTTGGGTGTGATAACTGCCATATGATTCGTTCGAATCTCCATCCAGTCCGCTGCAGAGCCGTCATTGGCATGAAGATACCAACAAACAATGCTACTCACCTCTTTCAAAGGTTAAAGGTTCACTCGCAATCTGGACAGGAATCAGCGATGAAGGACGCCTAACACGCGATGTAGAATTACCATGATGATATTCTCCCTTTTATCAGACTTTGTCATCTTGTAGTGGCCACCTTCAGCGTATTCGCTGAATTCCGTTCCCGAAGAGAACCACTAAAAGTTACGGAGTTCATTTTGCTTCATAGATGCTTCTGGACCTAGGACTTACGAGAGAAGCCGCTTCATCATCCCTTGACGAGATATATCGTGTGACCACGACACTCTCGCCGTCTGTGACACAAAAATTCAAGAGACTGGGCTATGAAGAGGGATTAGCCACAGATACTCGGACAATAATCGCTTTGGACTTACTTCGGTGATACCATATTGTTTCCTGTAAACGTTGAGTTGCGCAATCGTGCTTTCCATCGCCTTCCGTAAAACTCCTGGCGTGAACGACTTTGCCGCGGGGTCGGGAAGCTAAATAGATAGACGAGTCAAACCACAGACCTCAAAGAGCACACTGGAGCACATACCTTTGATATGAAAACCGCAAAGGCCCATTCCGAATCTGCGAACCGGAGTTAGGCTACAGATGCAGCGGAAGCGACCCTGCATACCTGTGTTACCCTTGACGGTATCAAAAGCGATATCGGGGAGGTCGGACTGCAATTTCCTCTTAATGGTGTCGAAATCGGCTATAGATCCGTTGTGCATCCACTTGACAAGTAACCGGGTTAGCCACGCTTAAGTCTGCCACCCGATAGGACGCCGAGCGCACCATGAGTTTCCCGAACACAAATGGATGACAGTTATCCAGGGACAGAGACCCCGCTGTGGTCGCTCGTACATGACCGCTACACGTTGCCGAGGATGAGTCCAAAGTCCTGGAGAGCGGCGCACAAGGATGGCTCACAAGACCAACGGTGACTTGATCTTTTCAGCGAGCCGAACGAGGTTCACGTTATTCCAAGCCTATGTCAACCACAGCATGAGTTCCTAGGTCCCCGAGGCCAACCGTGTACTAATGCATACGGGGGTGACAGAGGTGAATATGCACGGCTGGGACCCCATCTCTTCATCGTACTTGGAGTCATACCAGCCTGCAGATAGTGAAAGGTCAGTTTTCTTTGGGCATTCTGAAGCTACTCGCTCACCAACTCCAAATCCATCCCCGTTCATAGGCCGCCTCTTGTCCAAGCGAAGTCTTGAATCGAATGCTTGATTGATGATAGAATGGCATGGTCGGGTCAAGAGCTACATCATCATTTGAATTGGCAAAGGGCCATCTCTGCAATGTTGGAAGAACCAAACTCACATGAGACAGTAAGACAGGGGAAGTGCCTTTGTAAATGACAAAGCGGCACATAGAGATGATGGTGGTACACAAGAGAGCTCATCTCAGCAGGGTGAACGATATGGGATAATTACGTGCGATCGCGCCAACCCGCCCAGCACCCGACGCCTTCCAATACAAGCATAGCCCCTAGGAAATAATAGACGCCGGTCCCTTGCCTTGCGGAAGCATTTCACGCGGCGTTGCTCCCGCATATCGAGGGGAAAGCCTGATGTGGGCCAACGTCCACCGTGTTCAAATATATCGCTGTTCAAGATATGTGTTTCTACGTGGCACATTGTCCATATTCGAGCCATCATTCGTCTGCTCCCTCAATAGAATTCCTTGGGGCGACGAGATGGGTCACCCCCAGCCTCATCGAAAACCAGTCCAGCGACGCGGTACGCGAGTTCTGCCGGACCTGTCAGTCAAAATACTCGCCAAATGGCGCATTTGAGTAGGTACTCACCATCGGCCTGACTACGCACGGAAGCCTCTGCGTAAACGCGCACAACGTCCTCGGTCCCGCTCGGACGGACGAATGCTCGTCCCGATTCATAACGATTGACCATCTCGTCGATCTTGGTTTGCAAACGGCCGGAGTGACGAGACGGCGTTCAGCGTCCTCTGTCTTGAAAGCGTGGCGGTTGGGTACATGTACTTTCACGAGTCGGTTGGGCAGATCAGTGTACAGGGAGTTCCATTCGACCGCGGTGTACGCTTTGTGAGCGAGGACGACTTCGACGAGCAACATATCCGAGAGGGCATCTCCGACAGTCTGGTTAATCAGCTCTGTGAGGTTCCTAAGATGCTTGAGCGCAGTAGATTGTGCGGGGGTAGAAGGCTCATGGGTCTCTAGCTTCTCCAGAGTAGGGGGCGAGAAGAGGACAGTGCCATGACCGTTTGCCTCAAAGTAGACGCCAATGTTGAACTGTTCAGCTGCATGGTGCAAATGCTTTACTCCCGTTGGGGTGCACTTGACAGGTAATCTCTGTAGGGCTGGGTTACAACTGTACTCGGCGATGAGTATGAGGATTCTTACCTCGGAAAGGTACTTCGTGGAAGCACCGTTGGCATAGGCAGTCTGGACCACACCAACCCTAATACTATCAGCAAGACCTGCGAGCTTGACTAGATCGACGATGAAGGAGGCTACAAGCGTCGCGATTTTGTCACCATCCAACATGAGGAAGTAGTTCCGTTCATCGATGAAGTAGTACATCAGACGGTCGGCATCTCCATCCAAGCTGCATGCGCGCTGGCCTTTCTGAAGCACGCCGACGAGCGAGGGAGGAGGCCGTTGTGTAGTCTTCACGTAGTCGGCACCGCACTCGTGATTGAGTCCTCCAGGCGTTGTGGTATCGGTATTATGGAGAACGAAAGGCAGAGTTTCACCAAGATACTGGGAAAGCTTCTGTGCAGCGTGGGCACCGACTCCATTCGCGCAATCGATAACCAAAGGTGGGATCCTGGGTCGACCGGACTAAAACGTAGAAATGTCAGAGAAGGGTGAGGAAGGGGCTGCATATTTTATTAACTTACCACAAGCTTGCGGAAAGCCTCGCTCATCTTCTGGTAATATCCGTCCTCGGAATCCTCGCCGTACTCTTGTTTCGTACCCTTGGTGTTGATAGCTCGGACGAGGTAGTGCAAGATCGGGGTGGTAGTGACACCCGCATTTCGTGCTTCCGCTCCAAGGGCTGTCAACCCGTCCTCAAGAGCCTTGACCAGTGATTCACCGGAAGGACGCGTATCTCGAGCGTATACAACCCGAGCGGGTTTCGAAAGATCGATGCGAGCATCCTTGATGAACTCATGCAGAGTGCCGACGAACTCTTCGTTCGGTGAGTTTGCGAGAAGGGTTGCATGTTGTTCCCAAGCAGCTTCAAGCATCTCTCCACGAGGATCGACAAGCTTGACGCCATTATCCTGTGAACAGACGGAGATAGGTTAGATCAGGGGTAGGAGGTGTCGAGATACCATACCTCTTCCGGATTGTGAGATGCGGTGATCATCACACCAATGGTCTTGCCATCAAGCTTCTTGCTTCGAAGGGCGGCGAGAATTCCCACTCTGAACAATACGGAGTCGAGTACCGACCCCCTACGAAGCAAGCGATTAGGACAAAGCCTTCGACGAGATAACAGCCACTACTCACAACGTTCGGAAACCTGCTGTGCCGTACGAGTAGACGACATTGCGGGGCTTTGGATGCTGATCGCTGTATGCTTGAATCTGTTCGCTGTCGAAGGGACCGCGGAGCTCGGGGACGTTGGTAGACATGGTGAGTGGAGGTGAAGGAGAAAGCCAAGGCCAGCTATTGAACTGGAATGAGATCAGGCCCGGCCGCCTGATCTGATGACGCACCTTGTGCTGTGTCCCGCAGGCGGAATCTCCTTGCACTCGATCCATCATCATGTCCAACAAAGAACGCGATGACGCCTTCAAGCTGCTAGAGAAGGCAAACAAGAAGGCGGCGTCGTCAACGGGCTGGTTCTCGTCTGCATCCACCAAGTATGAAGAGGCAGGAGACCTCTATCAGCAAGCTGCAAACGTCTTCAAGCTCCTCAAGATGTTCAAGGAGGCTGGAGATGCCTTTGCAAGGGAAGCCGAATGCCGGGAGAAGTGTGGCGAGACCTCAGAGGCCTCTAACGCATGGTGGAACGCTTCGAAAGCCTACAAGCGTGGATTCCCTGACTGTAAGCTCCATCTCAGCCTTTCCCCATGCAAACGCTCAGATATGGCGCGCAGTGGCCATCCAGGCTCTCCAGCAAACAATCCAACATCTGGTTAAGGGGGGAAGATTCAGACAGGCCGCTGACCGAGAAAAGGAGATCGCACAGATATACTTGCAGGAAGCCAATGACCTCCAGAGAGCATGCGACAGCTTCCTTCGTGCAGGGGAGTGGTATGCTGGTGAAGATGCTACTGCGTAAGTGAAAAATGAAAGTATCTATAAGATCAGTCCCTAACATCGTCATCTCAGGACCGCCAACCAGTGCTACAAAGACGCTGCGGATCTCTGCGCCGACATGGAGCAGTTCCCCCAGGCCATTTCCCTATACGAACGTGTAGCAGATCACTCACTGGGGTCGAACCTTACGAAGTACAGTGTCAAAGAGTACTGGCTGAAAGCTCTCCTCTGTGCCGTAGCCATGCAGGTGGGTGGCTCTCAACAATCTCGCAGCAGCGGAGTGAAACCAGTTTGATCCAGGACATCGTCACCGCCAGGCGAGCGGCCCAGAAGTACGTCTCTCAGGACAACACCTTCGCCTCGACACGTGAATACAAGTTTGCCAATGCGATCATTGACGCTGTCGATGCGGGAGACGTCGACGCATTCACCGGTGCTGTGTTCGAGTATGACCAAATTACGAAGCTGGACAACTGGAAGACGGCAATCTTGCTCAAGATTAAGAAGGGCATTCAGGATGAGCCGGGACTTACCTGAGACCTTGGTGCCTCGACGCTATGTTATATCTATCTTCAAACTCTTTTCTGCGATTGTATCTACCTTGTATCTGCTGTAATTTGGACATCTGGAATCTGGCCCGTGCCTGACTCGGAGGTGGTGAGCGGGGCGCGCAACGCTGATCCGGTGCCATTTGATCGACCACGTCGACACTCCGAACCCGCCATCCCGCCAACGCGTGCGCAGTTGAACTGCCCCCACATTCCTTTATCTCCTTGCACTATGCATATCGTCTATGCACTGATTCTGCGACTGTTTCACCTTGTCTACGCCACCAGCATCTTCTTCTCGTTGCTCTGGGAGCGACACAGGCGGAGGCGAGCGCGATCTCTCCAAACAACGCGCCGCCGAATACCGAAGCATCTAGCCATTGTCTTCATCGCGCCACCAAATCTTTCCAAGGAATCAATATCTAATGTCATAGTTGAAAGTGTGGCTAACAGTGTCCAATGGTGTCGGCAGCTCGGAGTGCCAAAGCTGACTGTGTATGAACAACACGGTAAGCCCCCTTGACTTTCCAACCATGAATGTACTCATCCAGGTTCAGGGCACGTAACAGAGTGTGAACAAGAGATCCGGTCCCGACTTCTCGCATCCCCAGTGGACTGCGAAACGAGCGAATCTGAAGTGGAATACCGTCCTCTGACACCTCCACCGTCAGAACATTCAGAGTCGAGACCTCTGTCACCGTCCCATTCACCGTCCCTTATCCCCGTAACAACTATCCTAATCACGGACTCGCAGAAGGGGAAAGGCACCTCGTCGAGGAGGGCCAACTTGAGGCGTCGACGTATGTAACAATGGTCATAAACGCCCCGAAACGGAGCTGACCTGCTACAGGCAATGGAGATGAGGAAGCCTCGCGGAATCCCCTCCAGCTTTGCCTCATCTCGAGAGACGCGTCAAAATGCGCGATAGCCGCCGTCGCCACATCCCTTGCACGTAATGCTGCGGTCAGGCAAAGAAAGGGTGGCCGCCAAGCAACGGAATTTACCCTCAGCGTCGATGCCCTTGAGTCGATGCTTGAGAGTACGCCGGCTTTGTTGTTCCGTGTAGAAACGTGCCTAACTCTCCACCTAGACGAAGATGGACTTTCGCCTCCAGATTTTATGATTGTCCATCCTCTAAGCACCGAGAATACCTCCCGCAAATCCCCACTCGAGTTACACGGTTTCCCTCCGTGGCATATCCGCTTGACGGAAATATAGTACGTGACATGAGCAGGGGGTATCTACAGTACAATTGACATATTGACAGCACATCGAGAACCTATCCTGCAAAATGGTTCCCAAGTAGCCCGTCAAATGTCGCAAGGCCTCTGGACAAGTCGATATTTTGCAATGCACTTGACCAATTTGCTGGTGCTGAGATGCGCTTTGGGAAGTGAACTTATGGGCACCGTAAGATGTCGTGTCTCTCCTGTATGGGTTGATTGCTCCTCCAGGTAGAGCAGAGGCGCCTATCACAATATACGCATCTGTCGGATCCGTCTTGAGCGACTATCATTGAATTCATGTATTGCTCGGATAACCGCGTTTGACTGTTTGCANAGGTTCTTGAAACGCATAATTGGCGCAAGCGCTGCGAACAAGGTAATAATTGATGATCTACGACTGGAGACGGGAGAAGTGGAGATGGCCAATGGAANGCTGAGCGGGACATGCTTCGCTCCNTTCTTATGGTNCGTAGTAGATGAGGCGCAGGATGTGCGCGAATAACCCTTGTACGATGTGCTAGTGATCTCGGAGTAATACTCGTTTCCTCAAATACTGTGGGCAGCGCCTTCCGAGTTAACCGTCAATGCGTCGCTGCAACTCGAATAGTCAACAGTAGGGACACATTTCAGCTTCTCTTATTAGAAATTTGCTCACAATCGTCCGTTGGAGTCGCGGTGGTGCGTCGACGGTGACTTATCCGGCCGAGGTAGGATCTGTGAGGAAACTCTGAGAAAGTNACCTGGGCGCTTCTGAACCTGGCGTGATCCCCCCCAGGAACCCCCAAATAAGGGCCAGCTACCCGTCCCGTCTAAGCCATCAGACATTAGTCCACATGCCAAGCATCGAGATGCTATTGGAGAGGAAAACACCGCGGCGTTTCATGCACATGATAACCCCCGAGTACCCATCGAAAGCTATGTGATTCGGGGAGTCAACAGTCAGTTGGCAACATGGGCGGTGATATATATACATGCTGGAACGTGTCAGGAAGCCATACTTCTCTACTCCCGACCGTTGAGTCATTAAGATGGACTCCTTGGACACACCGCCGGCAAACACATTGGCAGACCCAACTGCTGCTNCTCTGGCGACCTCACTGCTCTTTAGGACCGAATCNTCGTCCCCAAGTCGTCACAACCACCATAGCAACCCTGAGACTCCCCTTCCCTCTCGNTCACCGCTCTTGAACGGGACCCACAGCAGTCCAAGCAGGTCTCCACGTCGTATAAATACAGACCCNGATATTTCATCCAACCCTGAGCTCAGATTGAGAGTGAACAAGCGCATCGTTGTGTGCTGTGATGGGTGAGTGCGCGACGAATACCCCGGCGTCAATTACGCAGGGCGCTATTTGCCGCCATCATTATCCTCGCTTCTGAGCCTNACCATCATCCCGCGTAGGACATGGCAAGACGGAATTGGCGAGCTTTCGCGCTCCCGCTATACCAACGTCCTTGTAAGTGTCCCNCTGGCATCTTGGGGAAACGTCAAGCCGATCTAATGAANGCTTAGCGCCTTGCTCGAACCATTCATCACGAAGATGAGCGCTTTCAGCCTCCAATTCCCCAGATTGTGTACTATCAATCAGGNATTGGGACAGAAAAGAACTTTTATTCTGAATATATCGAAGGTACTTGTCGTCAGCCTTTGCCNCCGTTCATNTCACTGACAACTCGAACAGGCACAACCGGAGGCTCTTTGGGTATGCCTCTCAGTACGTTTCTTTACTCCCGAAGTTGCTGATGCCGTGCTGGTATATATAGCGGACAANGTTGAAGAAGCATATGCATTCGTGGCACAGTCAGTTTGNTAACGTCATCCTTGTCTACATGCTGAGACTGTCTTCNAGCAATTACAATCCTGGTGATGAGATCTTCCTCTTTGGATTCTCGAGGGGAGCGTATACAGTTCGGATGGTAGCCATGTTGATCGTAAGNNNTGTCCNGCNCATCTGTTTGGAACACGAATAACCGTNATTTAGGGAGAATTCGGGGTCCTTGACCGCAAGGACATGGACCATTTCGCAAAGATATTCATTTGTTACCANAAACTTGGTAAGACTGATAAAGAAGAAGGTANGTACCACTGAAACGAGTTCCCTCGACNACATAATGCTGANNTTCCCAAGAGCGTGCNAAGCTAAGGGCAGANCTTGAGCCGTGGTGCAAGAAGGATGCGAAAGGCAAGATGCGAGCCGATTGNGACGGAGATGCGTTTACAATCAAGTACGGAGATCCCTCTTTCATTGAAGCTTGACTTTACTTAAAGATGTTGCAGGTGTATGGGCGTATTCGATACGGTTGGATCTGTTGGAATTCCGGAAACTCTGAGGATCCGGTCTCCAAAGACCTTGAATATTCTAGGTATGCAGGACAACATACTTGGCGCCCATGTCGAAAGAGCCTACCAGGCCCTCGCGTTGAATGAGATGCGGAAAGACTTTGTAAGCTTCCATACGTTGGCATAATATTTGCAACNTGATTAACGGGTAGTAGATGTGCAATAGGTGGCAGCAGACGGAGAAGGGGAGGATGAAAAATCAAGTCTTGAGACAATGCTGGTTCCCAGGTATGTGCTNGATCCAGGCGGGCCTCCCTTCCTGACAANTTTCTGAACCAGGTTCCCACTCGGACGTTGGTGGCGGCTACCCCGAGCATGACCTTGCAGATCTCTCGTTGGTGTGGATGGCCGTACGTATCATCTGTTTGCTCGTTACTCTCGTAGTCTNACGNGGTTGCTTTCCAGGCNCAAATTGAAGACGCACTCGGNCTGGACGTNGACTATCTGGCCAACTTGCCGAGACCNGTCGCCCCATGGGGGAAACAAAAGCCNCACGAGTACGTTCAAAAGGGATTCNTCAGNATGGCAGTCCTTCTGACCGCCTTGCAGGAAGTCGGGGATATTCGTCCTCCTTCCGAACGCCCANCGGCCACTCCCAGCTACNACNGACGATCTTACCCATGAATACATCCATCCGTCGATTCTGGAACAGCCNAAACTCAGNGCTCANCTCTCCGGAATANTGAAGAGNAACCCNAGTATAGTGGGAACACTCCTCCCTCTCGAGGAAGGCTTCANAAAGAACTGGCCATTCAGCCAAGAGTCGATCGCGGCCCGAACATATAGTTCCGACCTCGAGCANCAAATGACTGCCGATGCGTTGAGGCCGACTTTATCCATAATACGGTCGGCATCGAGATTCAGCAACTCGATCAAGCGTAGTTTGTCTGGTCGCCGCCAAAAGTCNGNGGCNGCTGCTGTGGTATCGAGAACGTCGGAGGAACTCTCGGGGAGCCTCCNGAGGAGGTCGGAAGATATTGCGGNAACGGGGAGCGAGAAGCACCGGGACGTCGCAGTCGTGCGTCTGAGCACGGAAAGCAACAAACTAAAGAAGGTCAGGCGGCAATCGTCGCCCCTCCCATCCATTTCAATTGTCGCAGGACATTAAGTTTAGTAAAAGACATTCAAAAACCCTCATTCTATGACTTGACAAAACCGATAAAACCAATAACCTATAGCCCTGTAATATCCGTAAACGTAATACCCTAAAGCATTCATTCAAACCCTTGCATTCAAACTTTCCCCGCAGCTTGACTCGCCGTTCCCTTTTTGATAGGGAGACACACCCAATAGCATACCATTACCCCGGTCAGGGCGGTGTTGATGTAAGGGAGAGTATGCGCGCCCTTGGTGTTGAGGATCACACCAGCGATGAATGGCAGAATACCTAAGGAGTGTGAGCTGACGCCAGTTTAGCAACGATTGAAGGAGCGTACCACACCCCAAAGTCGCCGCGCATGACCTGAGTGTCAACGAGTGAGCGTCGCAGAGAAATGACCGCAAAAACACATACAAGATAGCCATGGAGACCATTCGCACTTCGACTGGCAGCATGTCGTTCGCCCAATTCAAAGTCGCGGGCCAGACAGGACCATAGCATAGTCCCACGATCGCGAGAGCTGTACCGTCGACGGGAATGGAATGGACAAACCAGATCAAGAGCTGCATGCCGAATGCGACAACTAGGTGGAGAGTGAATACTCGCATTAGGGCGTAGTAAAGAGATACGAACACCTATGTTAGGGACAAGCGAATGAGTTTAGCTGAGCCGACCGTGAGCTGACATGCACTCACAAGCATGCGGTGACGAATATCCTTCTATGGTTAGCTGAAAACCTAGAATCCGTCGGTCATTCACCCTGTACATATGTTGCATATACACTGACTTTGGTGTAAGGAATCCCCAAATGAGTCGACCTAGAGCAATGCCGACAAAGAATCCACAGGGGACAAAGCCAACCGCATTCGGGTTTCCGTTCTGTGATCGTTCATGAGCGTAATTCAACGTGAGGGCAACGATGGCTTACCCTAACTTCTCTGAGGAAAGAGACGATCTTGGCGGAAGGTTAGAAGAGGGACTAGTGATATCTCTGGTACATACGAATGCTTGAGACACGGTTTCACTGCGATGGGTTCAGTACCTAAATCTATGAGTATAGATAGATGCTCACCTTGCAAAATAAATTCCACCAAGCAGGCAGACAACCCACATTAAGCGCAAGGATAGTGCTCTGCGCAGTGCTATTTCCTTGGGTCAGAAATGACGGTAGATGTTGAAGACGCGAGCTTACTGTTAGGCGCCTTGGCTGTGGAGGTGATGGCTTCACCGGCCTGAACTGTGCTTGTTGGGCTCGGCGACAGACTTTGCTGGAGCTCGAGGTCCGCCTGGCCCTTTTCACGCGCAAATTCTGCAGGGGTTGCGCGGAAAGTGACGGCCAGGAACGCGAAATTGAGCGCGGAGCCGACAAGGGTCCCCAAGTAGAATTTGTACCAAGGAACACCACGCGCTAGAAGGGCTTGGCAGATGAGGGGCGCAATTACGGACCCGAAGCCTGCGACACATTCAGGACTGGCACCATTCTGGACATGGGGAGATCTCACCCCACAGAGAGAACGAGTAGCTGAGGTGCTTGGGCACAATGGCGAAATATTCATTTCTACCACACAGAGAAATCAGTAGCCACTCTCAGGACGAGGTTTTGGTACCTTACAGAGTGCCTTCCAGATGAAAGTCAGCAAGAGGCGTTTTAGTAGCGATAAAGAGGGCTCACCGTTCAATACTGCTCTTGCAAAAGCCACGGTCATCTGCGCAACGAAGATTGCGGGGAACCCACCTCGGGTACCCATGATCACAAAAAACATTCCATGGAAAAACGCTCCTACCAGGATAGCGAGGTGCCTGGCCTGAAGGGAAGAATACCGTGTCGGCATGTCGCTCTCTGAACGACAGGATAGAGAGGGATAGAAGGGGATCCATGAACTACGGGTACTGCTGTGGCTGGCTCGCCCCAGCTGCTCGTTCATCTTTTCGAGGATTACAGTGCCGGTTATGTATCTGGATCCAAATTCAACAGGATGAAGGCGAATGAGCTCCACAATACTGACCCAATGGCGGCAGCGGCGTAGAAAAGAGAGCCAGTCATGAACGTTATATTGAAGTCTTCCATGAGATCTAATATGATACGATTAGTCCATGGATCCACTTTCCAGGCAGTGCCACCTACAAGGAAGCACGGTGGCCATCACTGGAATGCCAATAAGCCTTTGGATATATAACACAGCAAACGTACTCACGACCGTCAGCGTATCCACACAGGAAGTACGCAAAGTACCCGCTGGCAATGCGCCAGTTGAAGCGTTCGTCCGGTGGTGTAAGCTCGCTACCAGGTGAAGGCGTCAGGGGGACGAGAGTGTCGCTGGTATCGCTGCGCTGGGGTGTCACAATCTTCCGTCCTTCCTCGGGGAAGTATGACAGGGTGGCTGGGGAAGGGGTAGGAGACTCCGAGATGTCGTCTTCGATGGCGCATTCTTCGGCGGATGATACGAAATGGATCGGACGTAGAGGGAGGTCGATAGGCCTCACCAGAGCGCTACTGCGACGCCTGATAGACGAGGTGCAGCCGCTGAAAGTCGGACGCAAGAGTGAAGACATGGTTGGGGATAGGTTCCAGGAGGTCGCTACAACTGTATTTTAACGGCTGAGTGTACTGCAGACGGCAAGTATTCCCAGTGTCGATGGATCTGACCACATTTTAGGAAATGAGTGGGCAAGGGGCGTTCCAGCGACAAACAGGGTGCATAATGGAAAACATAAAGGGGGAAAGCCTTGAGTAGCCGTTGCTTCTATACATTGCGAACGTTGTTCCCATCCGTCGCGGCGCGAAGGCGCTAGCGAGACGTAAGGAATGACTGCTTCGCGTGCTTTTTTGCTGCGGCGTTGAGTGCAGGGTCCAACAGGGTAAATGCAGTTACGCTTCCAGGGAACTGGCTCCGGTCATGGCAATCGCAGTTCCCTTTGGCCTTTGAGAGGGCAAGTCGGATCTTGACTTTGGGGTTTTGATAGTGAGGGTCACAAGCTCGCGTTTGGTTGCCGTGAGTTCGGACCGACTTGGCCACTCTGAAGCGCTCATGCGCGCCAATTTCGTGGATGCGGCGCCATTCCCATGCCCTACGTTCTATTGCATAATTTGCGCTCTTTCTATGCCAGTTATCGCTACATCGAAGCTCAGTTTCGCATTTCTTCCTGGTTCCTTACACCCTTGGCGCTACCCAGCGCTGAAAAGGCGCTCTCAGCTCTATTGACCCTGGTCAGTAATACGGGTCACACAGGAAGCACCATGTCGCACTCGAGGCCGCCATGTCGTTGGGGGTTCGGGTTAAATCAGGATGGCCGCTTCCCATTGGAAATTCCACCCATGCGCCGGGTTGCCGTCGAGCCAACGGGATGCACGGGAGGAGAGGGTCTCNTATGGCCGAGACATGTTAAAATACGAGCGAAGCGATAGAGTTTCGTACACACCCTGGGAGTGGCCCAAGATCCGATGCCAGCCAGCATAGCTCCAGCTATGAAACGGGGCGCCGGGGCATTATTATCGAGGATGCATTCTGGGGCTTTATCCCTGGGCACCATGGANGACAAGACCACGAGGAGAGGNAGNTCTGCGGGAATTCCGGCGACCCTATACCCTACAGCATACTAGCACGCGCTGTCGGAATATCCGGAAACAGGGGCTCGGTTCGTGTGTGCTGGTAACGTATTGATTATGTCGACAAATTCTCAAGCCATATTCTCCGNGTTCCGCATTTCCGCGATGACGACCAACTTTGTCTCCTCTTATCCATTGAGCGAAGCGGTGGGCACTGGTCTGGCGGAAATTNGAGTCATCATCGCGTTACGGTGTGTGACAGTGGCAGTTCTACCAGAGTCTTCGTACTGCCAGAGTCGTCTTTGTTTCCTGGGCGTCGGTAGGTGCAATTCTAGGTGCAAAAGGTGGACGAGGGGTTCGGGAGGCCCTCCCCGAGAGCTGCTGGTGCAAAAGCTATGCGTGCCGCATGCCCCCTGCAAGGCTCGAACTTGCGACCTCAGGATTGGATGTTCATGTTGAACACTCATAGANAGACACTATGAGACCTGCGCTCTAGCCAACTGAGCCAAGGAGGCACTTGTTGAGGGTCAAAAAAACTAAGTCCCCGATCCCACGGGGTCTTCGCTGGTATCTGCACTGCCGCGACTGTGGGCCTTGAAGATTGAAGGGTCATCACGCCAACCCGTTCCGTTTTGAGCCGACCGATCGTGGCGGCGACCAGAGGAGAGGGGAGTGCCGATGAATGGAGCAGGGGCGACAGGACAAAGCACGGTCTTGACCCAAGAGCTTTCAAGGAAAATATCGTTCCAGTGTCTTGTGCCAAAGTATGGCCGATTCGCCTTCTTGAGTGGGAGGTCATATATAGGAAACGAGGAGTGGGTAGTAGTCGGCTCCCCGTAAAAGGCAGACCATGACCTGCGCTCGAGCCGACTGAGCCAAGGGGGCAGTTATTTTATGTTTCGGACGTGCTCCTGTCGAACAAGCAGCGGGCGATGGTGAGCGAGGGCCCTCTGTGTCGGCATTTGCCCTCGTTTGCTCGCTGTTGTCAGACCTTGACACTGGCGAGTAGACGTTAGTGGGCTCTCAAGNGAAGGCAGATATTTCTTCCCAGTAGCAATGGGAGGGCTGAAACCAAGAATNTCAAGGGATGAGGCCGAAGAAGNCTTTGTCTTCCCTCGCGCCCTCCGAGTAGTCNNTNTGAGTCGCGGNAGAGCGTTCCGGAGCGATCCTGAACTGCACAGTTGGTGTCGATGGCATTGGGTAGGAAAAACCTTGCTGGCAGAGAGGCGGTGTCGGTGATGCGAATTGTTGTTCAAGAGCACTGGCAAGGACCTGCGGTCGGGCCAACCGAACCAAGGCGGCACAGAGAGGCGAGCCTACTTCAGTAACAGCGAGTTATTGTGGTCAAGCTTGACTGTAGTCGACGTTAGCGAGACCCGCCTAAGGCAGAAGTGTCGGATACGTACTTTTCGAGGGCGCTGAGAGGGTGAGCTATACTGAAGATGACACTCGGGGTTGAAAATGAAGTATAAAGGCGGTCTGCCCGCCCTTACGCTTGAGAACGACATATTGGCCCGTGCTCAAAAAGCGTTTGGTATGCTGCGGTGAAGGCAAGCGGCAAGTCTTGACTTGAATGACCAGGAGCCTCGTGAACGCAGGCGGGGTTTGAACTGAGCTTTGAGCTTTCCCACGCGGTCGGAGGTTGCGACATCAGAACTTGGACAGGACCACCGTGGCACAAGGCGCGATTACGCTCGTTCGCCTCTCCCCCGACCAGATCTCCTCAAATTGCCGCCAGCACGCCTTCTAGCACAAGTTTGAGGACTTGTTGAGGCTCCAGACTATGACTCAGGTGTCATACACTATTAGTCGAAAACGCCCCGCTGACGGTCCTCTACCACCCGCGTCACCCTCCAAACACCCTCGCGTCACCCCGTACTCCAAGCCCAGAACGCTCCTATCTTATGTGGCGAGCGTCTTCTCGCCTGCGTCTGCCCTTCCAAGTGCGTGGCGGTTAACATTCATTGACTGGGGCAATATTGATATCATGTGCAGTGTTCAACAAGCAAAATGCGACTCCTCCCCTTCAGAATATCACGCCGGTAGGACTTGCAAGTACACGCGCAGTATCGAAGATAAGCACCCTCCGTGCACCAACGGAGCCCAGTGAGCAGACAACCCCAAGTGAGCCGCCAAGGGTCGAGCGGATGCGCCGCGCGACAATAAGCGCTGACCACCCATTGCCGTCTCGTTCAGTCTATCCAGAGTCAAGAGATTATTCACAGCCAACTCCCGAAACAGAATCAGAACGAAATTCCCCGAGCACATCGTTCGATGCATTAAGCTTGGCCTCCTCGAAGGATTTCCCCTCGGACAGAGCAACGGCCAACTCTTCTAGCCCAAAGCGTCCCCCACGACGCCGGTCCTTCCACGGCCCAAGCTTGACGGAGGCCGCAACTTGGGGTATGTTCGAGCCCTCGAAACCCAGCATCCTCAATGCGCGAAACTGGAAACAACTCCCATCCAGCCATTCGACATCATCGGCGTCGTCTGTGGCTAGTACATCAAAAGTCACTCTGGACTCAGTATCATCCTGGAGAAGAAGCGCCGATTCCACTGCTGACCGTCCAAGTTCATCAACGTCAGCGACATCGACGGGCTCATACTCAGAAACCCCTCGACCCGACAAGCCTGACCCTAGGATGCCCCTGAGCGACGCCTCCCAGCCTGGCCAGACGCTCGANCCATCNCCTGAAGTATTCAACAGTGGCGACATAAACTCGGTATTGTCTCAACCATCGGTAACTCAGCCCAATGGTACATTCAAGTACACGCCGAAGCAAGACATACATAGCCAGGCTTGGAGATATCGGNCAGATTTTTCGCGGGAGAAGTCATCGAAAAAGGCGAGGANTCGGCCTCATATCCACCACGATCGGGTGAGCATCTTACAGCAATGACCTTAACCATAATTANATTATTGACGCGCTTTAGCACATGCGAGATGTTAAACTGCGGCACAAGGCTCTGTGGCAGAGCATGAAGAAGTATACGCCCGAGTGGTTTGCGAGGGCGAAGCGGCGAGGTGCGCCTTCTTCAATGNTGTTTCCTTCAGATATCTCAATAGTTCTNAGGATACGAGGGATCGGAGGAAGAGTTCAATGGTGAGCAAAGTCCAGCTTTCTTTTGGGGAACATAGAGCTCAATTCCTTGCAGCANTGGCTGATTATACGATGAGGACGATGGAAGCCGTTCACGGAGCAATGAAGACTGGTGAGTAGTGTTAATCGTCATGGAGGACCCTTTCTCATGACTTCTGGGATTAGATGCGGAAGTGAAGCAGGGGATGGACAATCACTTCGCAAAGCTACAACCCGCTCTCTTTTCTTCGGCAAAGAAAGTCCTGGAAGGGTATGTAATGTCCCTTTCGAGCGTCTTCCGGACTCCAGTACCTCTGACATCGCTTGTTAGACCAAAGCCNCAAACGATCTTTACTCCAGGCTTCGACTTGCTCAGTAAGGTCATTCGCGCCAAGGATGCCGCCATTGACACTCGCCTGCGCCCTCCACGACCGCCACTCCCTACTAGCCTCCCTCCTGAGGATGAAGAGTTTGTGGACGATATTCTGAGCGGGCATGACCAAATCTTCAAACTAGGGCGCGAACAGGTTAAAGATGCAGATATCGCGCGGCTGAGGCCCTGTCAGTGGCTGAACGATGAGATCATTAACTTCTACGGGGCCATGATTAACCAAAGGTCTGAATCGAGGAAAGGAGATGTTGCGAGCGGGGAGATCTTGAATGCGTTCTTCTTCAGTACGTTCTTCTGGGCGAAATTCACGAGTGATGGGGTATGTCAAGGGCAAAATGGATAGGTGGACGAAGAAAGTGAGCACCTGCCTACTTTCTGCCCTGGCAAAAAACTTACGTATTTGTGGTTGCAGGCGAAGGTCGACCTCTTCACGAAAGACATTGTTATCATTCCCATCAACCATAATCAAACTCATTGGACCGCCGCTGCAATAAATTTCCGGAAGAAACGGTTCGAGTCTTACGATAGTATGGGCATTGCAAAACGGCAAGTCACTGACGTACGTTCCGTTCAACGGCCCACCTTCCCAATTTACGCAGCTGCTGAGGCACTATTGCAGGTTCTTCGGACATACGTGGACGCCGAGCACAGAAACAAGAAGGGAAAACCCTTTGACTTTACTGGATGGACGGACTACTGGCCAGACGTATGTCACCTCGAATGTAATACAGCACGGTTCTGTTTACTGATTATTCACCCCCCTGGCAGGACATACCCCAGCAGAACAATGGCTTTGACTGCGGAGTCTTCACCTGCCAGTTTATGGAGTCCCTCTCAAGGGGTGAAGATGACTTCATCTTCACTCAGCAGGACATGAGATACATCAGGAGAAGGATGATTTGGGAGATCGCCCACGTAAAATTCAGAAGCGATTGAGGCCTGTTCTGCACGTCCACTGCTGCACCTCAATCGTATCACGCGGAACAGCTGGAGCTCATCTTTTCGTGTTACGATCCATTCTTCCTGTTGCTTTGTGTTGGGCAGCTTATTAGTGTATTTTACTACAAGGGTCGAGACAGTTTTCTGCTTTTTCTCCCAAGGCTGATGGCATACCTCTGGGGTCGTCAGCAATTCATGGCAAGAGCGTGTTCTTTCGAGAGAAGTGGCATTGAGAGTGTATGAGATACAAGTGGAAGTCGAGCGTGGGACTGGGAGAAGGGATGGTCGAGCGTTGGATGCAAAGAGTACCACCAGGGCTACCGGCGAAACCACCAGACAACGATGAAGAACCAAAACACTATGATGAAAAACACGATGTACCAGAGCCATTTGCAACCATGCCGCTCGGCCATGTTGTTCATTCGTCGAAAGGTGCCTGAGAGTATGTCGCCCGTTTCCGTGAAGGCATCGTTCTATAAAGCAATTTCAATAGATAACGGGCCAATGAAAAAGGTGAGTATTTCTGGTCGCATACTGATGAAGGACGAACGCACCATCTGTGCCAGCTGCGCTGTAGAGTCCCGCACTTCGTTTCCAATCCCAATCGTCAACTAAAAGCATTGAAAGAAGAGTACTTCGTGAGCAAAATAATCGTCTGGTGAAGTCGTGCACCACTCACGTACATCCTTCAGCAACCTCACTTTCGAGCTCAACAAGTCGATCGCCTCGTCATTCTGCCCCTCCAGGTCGTCCACGAATCGGCTATTCTGGAACTGCGATGGCGTGGAACCGTTGCTGTATGCGCTGCCTCCGAATGGTGATGAGCGGCCGCTGCCTGGGGGTGGGGTATTGCTTAGCAGCTGGGAACGGTCTCGCACTCGAATTCTGGAAGAGCCAGTCCGCGTTTCTCAGTCTCAGAGTCTGTTTGCTGGGCTAGCGCGTCGAACCCAGCTTAACCAATAAGCGTACCGTTGAGACATGATGTTGGGTGATGAGGAGGCCAATTATGAGTGAGGCTCACAAGTTCGTCGATCCATAAGCTGGTGGTCGCGACAGAGGTGATGGTTCAGTGACACGTTTGGTTTGATGCCTCGGAGCGGAATCACATCGCTGGTCGGGGTAACCTTCCGTTTTCAGTGAACCTCGTAACGATGCACAGGTCGACTCGGAAGGTGACGTGAAAGAGAGTTTAAGAATAAAGATACATATAACTCAAAATAAACTGTGNAGCACCAAGCTGTGAGCGTGCGTATCAAGGAAAACAATATGTGGACAGATTCCAATGGTCAGGCTAGTGAGGTATGGAGCTAGAGGGTCACTGGTGAATCAACCACGCGAGCAACCTACAGAACGACGTCCCCAAACTAATGTAATATACGGTACAAGGGAAGTGACAGATGCACCTTCATGCTGGTGGCGAAGAGGGAAGGAATGCGAGGATGATGATGCGTTGCAGAAGAAAAAATGCTTCGAGAACAGGGTAAACTGCGCGTAGTGATCGTCCGTTTATCGCCGGTAGTAAGATAGAGTGAGAGGCTAATGATTACAAGTGGTGGTGGTGGCGGCGGTGGGTGGTGAGGCCGTGAAGTCTTGAACGCTATTGGTTAGTTTATACTCATGCGATTAAGGGTTGCGCTTGGGCCACGCCTGTGATTCTGCGGGTTGAAGCCTTGGTCCGCTTTCCGCGCCACTGTGGGGGAAGATTAGAGGGTATACGGAAGAGATGACGCCGCTAGAAAACGCACATGCGGCCTTAAGACCCTTGGCAAAGTTTCTCAAGATAATCACGGAGTATGCGAAAGTTGCGAATAGCAGCATAATCGCGAAAACAGCTGGTCACAGGTTAGAGGGAATTCTGGGTATTGTCGGGTATGCGACGCACAAAATACTGTAAGCGACTTCCACACCAACTTGTATTGACCAGTGTTCATGCCCAGCAGAACCTTGATCAACTACTGCGAGTTAGCGGGCATACAGGCATTGTGATGAATACGCTGGCGCACCTTATATATGAAGTAGATCATCGCCCCGACGCAACCACACATGAACGTTGCCATCATCCATTTGTTCTCGTGCCGTGCAGCAAGATGACCTTCGACGAGCAGGATTATCGACAGCGGGAGAGCCGCACACGTCACGTAGTACTCCCAATCGTTGTTTTCTAGTACCAACCAAATGAACTGTACGGAGAAGCCGACCCAGAAGAAGACATCGAACTTGACAAGGCATTCGTATATTTGGTAGTTGGCGTAAAGCTTCTTGATACGTCGGTCGGCACCCAAGAACTTGTACACCTTCCAGCCGAATTCGTGGTATATCTTCCAGCCCAGGGCGATATAGGCTATCTCAGCAATGGAGATAACCACAGGGGATGATGATGGTGAGCACTCTAATGGGTATGCTCGTTGCGCCAGATGTTGCGCCGTCCATAGCCTCCTGGACTTCGTTGATTTGGATGATAGCGTATCAGAAGGAAAAGAGCGTTGAAGACGCTGAGGTGAAAATGTCAGCAACCAGGTGAGCCTAGCGGAAAACAAACGCACGCTAAGCAAATGAATTGGAGTGTGTTCCGTGCATACACGGCATCGAGGGCCATGACGAACTGGAACACGCTGCAGAACTGATTAGGAGTGTCTCGTAACGCAACGCACNCAGCAACGCACTGAGCGAGAGCGAAGATCGCCAGGTACACTGGCATTCGCTTTATTGTCGGGTCCGTCGCCGCCTGTTCGTCATTCATCTTATCCCGTACCCGCAGGAATAGCTCTCCCTCGATTGCGAGGTCTATGGTTGTTTCCACCAACACGGTTGCGAGGTACAACCGACATGCTAATGATTCAGGAATGATCTAGNGTNGNGGGCGTAAGNCCNATGCTCTAGGACGCTGTNATTCTTTGTATACGCACCTTCTGCCACAGTGTCCGAGTGTCCATTTCCTTCTCCTTCGATGAGCCCACNGGCGGATATGAAGGGGCTTCATGCGTGTCGTCGGATTGCTTTAGGGATATTGATGATGAAGACGCCTTTTGAAGGGATGCTGAATGCCCTCGCCGGTGACTTGCTTGTGGCGTCGAAATGGCGAAGGTCTGGTGTCGAGCATTGGGAGCATAGGGCGCCGAGTAATCATCTATCAGGTCGTCATATGAAGCCTTGTAATCGTCGGGCGGTTGCTGAGGATATGGTCGGTGTGATGTGTCGAATTCCTGAGTGAGCGCGGGCGCAGGCGGCATTGCCTTGGCAAGAGAAGGAATGGACTCGAGATCGAAAAGGACTGGGAGGGGTAGCGAACGGTAAGGACTGAAGGAAGCAGGCAGAAGTGTAGTGAGAGAGTGTGGTGAACCTCAATTTACCCAGGCGGTTATGCTAACCCGTGTTTGTTCTGATTTCCCATCATCGCTTATGCTGGCGAGCGCCAAACGCCCTCTCTTTCTCTTCAGACTATGCAAAAGAATTCCACTTTCCACTGACAAATCTATATTCAGCTATGGAATCCTCCAAAGTTATTACCGGCTTATTTTCTGCATTGCTCTCTCGAAGTCATGACCTCACAAGTGACAAAAACTCCTCGCGACGGCCGTTGCCATTCAAGTTCTAAGNTTGGAGGCGGCGGTGCGGTCTAGTAGCCTAAGCGAGCCATCATAAGGACAGCATTAGAGTAACTTCAGCTTGCCGGTGANNNGATTCACAAGCCTGGATGGACCTAGAGCAACAAGGTCAACATCGTAANCCACAAATCCNACTTNTACTTGCCTAAAATGCCCAACACAGTCTTCGATCCAGCAGAAATTTGCGTCCTTCCGCTTGCAGGCTAGTGAGTTTTGGGTGGACAGCATGAGGTCTTGNCCGACTTACGCATCTCGAATTACCCGTGCACATAGATGTAAACGTTGAGCGTGAGCCTGGAGGTTGTGCATTTCTTGTTCGTTGGCACACCTCAAGGCAATTTTGGTTTGCCTAAAAGGAATCTAGTATGAGGTTTCGCCGTTCGGCTTTCCACACAGATGCAAATGAGGACGTTACTGACCCCAGATTCTCCCAGTGCTGCAGCATCTACGAAGCAATGGATTTCCAGTCTCATCCGACGCGGTCCTCCGGTTAAATCTGGCCATAGACACACCCTGGGATTCGAAGATAGCATAGTCTTATAGCATGCAAGAGTAGCGTGTCTGCACAGAGTAAATGAGTAACATGTAAACGGCATCGGATGTAGTGGGCACTTACGAGCACCTGGACAATTNTGAATGCATGGTGAGGTTCGGCATGTCCAATTCCATCCCACTCACTGAGCTGCAATCTTTCCCTTGTTCATCCCCAAGTCCATTCTGACGACAAGAGCCTGCATGATGCTCGTGCCAAATTTAGAGTACATAGTTTATATGTCACACCCACCAGCTTACAATCGTCATTGAAGTCCTCTCTACTGAGCTTGACGCTCAGGTTCGGACCATCAGGCGAAGTCGGTATGGCTCTGCCGAAGAAGAATCCGACAGCAAGCGATACAGCAATTAATGCTGGGTAGTATGCTTGCGCTATCATACAATTGAAATATTGAACCCTTACACGCCAAAATCGAACAACTTACAGCNGGTACTGTCCATGATAATGTTAACCAACAGGCAGAACAGGCAGAACGTGCAGAACGTCCACCAATTTGAACTGAATATAGTTTCAGCAGACTTCGGTTACAATATGCGCTCGAACATGTACGAGACAAGCCGTACTGAGTTCCGGAGCTTGCAACCCTAGGACAGCAGATGGTGCAGGGAGAAGAAGGGAAGATTGTGAACCCGAAACGCGACTCGGCGGTGCGGCCCGAGCCGACAGCACGTAAAGGCAGCGGGAGCGCGTCGCTGTTTCGTTGGCTTTTGCTCCTGACTGCCACCTCCCCAATGCTCAAGTTCCGAAGAGTCGTGCCGTACCTACCGATACGAGTTGAGACACCGCTCGACCTCGTTTCTGCGCGCTTTACGCCTCTATAGTGCCAAGAAAAGACCGTGCCCGGCCCACGGTAAAGGGTTGAACTGCATTCGGCCGTACCCTGCTTCCCGAACTTTTTTCAGCAACGTCGACAGCCGCCGACCAGACCGTCGTTTCTCCCTGAGGTCACCACTTACGTCCAGCTGACGATGTTTTGGAGCCGTGTCTGACAGGCTGCAGGCACGATGTCCATGCAGATGGCGGTGAACAGACTTGACGGCAACTGCTTTCGCCAGAACACATGGGGTCAACGGCTACTCAAAGGCTCGCCTTTTGTATGCCATGTGCATTTTCAGGTCATCTCAGAAGTCATCTCGCCGCAGCGCTTTTACTCACGGTCATTTCGTATGTCTTCCCTAGATTCACACCGAGATGGACTTCCAACAGAAATCTGCCGTAGGTTGATTGGCCGATTTAAGGGTCTGTAGTCAGTGCCTGATAAAAGGCCGGATTTCTTTTTCTCTGCATGCTCAGGGAATCTTCTGAGCTCGAAAATGTCTTCACTCTTGCGCCCCACGTTCCACGGCTGCAGCACCTCTATGAGGCGTCGTAGCAATCTTCTCGTTAAGCCTCTTGGCATTTTCCCTGGCCAGGAGCACGCCTCTGACGAGTGCGCGATTGCCGACGACCCCATTGGCGATGCAACCTGCCCACCTGTTCCAATCCTATGTACGCTCACCGACGCGCATATGCCCGACCATGCCCCAAGGACCATAGTTCCCCGCCACGCCTACCAGCGCAGTGACACCATTGATACTCTCGTTGCATCGACCCGCACCCCGTGCACTGAAGCGAAGTTGGCTCTTGACTCTCCTACGGTTGAGCACCCCTTCCCGGAACGCTTCGGCCTGCGCGTTGCAGCGGGATACTTTGCTTACTTCCTCTGTGGTTGGGGCGACGGTGGTAAGCTCTCATGGACATAAACTTAGCGGTATGTGCTGATCGACGGTACCAGTCATGGCCACGGTCCTTCCCCGTGAGTGCTCATCATGGTTTGCCTGTGAAAGGCCGATCTCAACATATTGCAGATCTTATGGAAGAGTTCAACATCACATTCATGACAGGATCTCTCTTCTACGCTGCTTCGACCATCGGGTAGGCTCTCTCATGTTTTTTGCGCCTCACATCTGGCTGAAGCTAGAGTCTCCGAGGTTCTTGACAGGCACCCTTATCCTCGAACGAATTCACAAACAGCTAGGGCGTGTAAGCCGCACCAACGTCCTCAGTTCTTGGCTTCCCTTCTACCCGTCGTTATCCAAGCGCACGGGAGTCGACGCTTGCACTAGATTTTCATCCCTCCAAGCTCGGCATCTTGCCGTCATTGTGTCGAGCTTCCTCCATGCGATGTTCTTCGCCATTATGGGCACGAGGGGAGGGTTCCCTGCCATCTTTGTGGCACATTCAACCGCCGCATTTGCGCGATCAATATTGACTGGTAAGTCCGTCGGGTACTACCGTAGCCACCGAGCAGTTCCTGATTTATCGCCTGGGTCCTCTCCTCTCCAGGGACGCTGTGAGTCACTCTTGCATAACTTTCCGGCTACTCATGGACCCTCTCTACGTGGCAGGAATGAATTCTTCGCCATTGTTCCCAAGCACCTCAGCTATTGCTTTTCTCTCTGGGGTAGGTTCTTCCCTGTTGGACTCTCAGTCGGTCTCTTAATTTGCCTTGTAGGCTTGGGTTCCGTCGTAGCACCACTCGTATGCCAGGCACTAATGGCGCAGGATGTGTCCTGGTACAAATTCTACCTCGGTACCCTTATAGGCTCGGGGCTCAACTTTATTTTCCTGGCCCTGGCTTTTCGCCCAACCCACACCGAGTTTTCTGGGGAGAAGCGAAACGCAGATAGGGAGTTGCATCGGAGCTTGTCGCTGAGCCCCACGAGCACCATTCACGACGGAGAGGCAATGGTGAATAAGACCAAGGCACCAAACAGTGAGCGGTTTGTCCCCCTTTTCCACTTCGCTTATCGTCCCTCTATTCAGCTTTGCGCCTGGCTCTCTCCCAGCCACTTCAGTGGGTCATTTGTGTCTTCTCAGGTCTCTATTTTGCGAGGTGAGCCTTCCCTTTTGACGCTGTGGAAGCCAGACTGACTTGGTGCTCCACGGCTCAGCGAAACAACTTCTCAAGGCTTTGTGAGCAGACATAAAGACTATCTCGCCATCGTTCTAATTTGCATAAAGATGGTCTCCTTCCTCCGTGAGATTCGCGTGAGTGTCTACCACCACTCTCTGATCATCTTTTTAAGGTGAGATTGCAGAGTGGAGACCCGAATACTGTCGGATTCGTTACTTGCGGATTCTTTGCTGGCATTACCCTTGGTCGTTTGGTATGGGGCTATCTCACACCAAGGTAGCTCTTGTGCCGAATCGAAAGGCAGACCAGGTTCTGACTTCCGACCAGGTTGTCTGTCGTCCAGAGAAGATACTTCATCCTCTTCTGCCTGTGAGTATCTCGCTGATATATTCCTCGACTGAGGGCTCATCGGTACCGTGATGCAGGTGTACGTATTGCGAACAGCGTTCCTAGTCAATTCACTGAATTTCCCACTTCAGCAATTGCTCTTGGTATGCAATTCATCAACTGGTTTGTGCCCTCCATCCCGGTCAATGGCACTGCGCTGGCGGTCATCGGCCTTCTATTCGGGCCCGTATTCCCCGCCAGCTTGAACTGGGCAAACGATATGCTGCCGCATGAGGTCCGGATGGTCAGCATGGCCCTGATGTGCGCCCATAGATCACCTCTCACCCGGAATGCTTTTGTACTCATCACCGTCTAGATCCTGTTCGGCTAGCCTTGGTTGTGGTGAGCAAGGTTCCATTTGGTGACGCCTTGGGAACGCTCACATTGTTTCTTTCAGCTATTCTCCCGTTTATTGCGGGTATAATTCTGAACGAAAAAGGCGCGCACACGCTCCCCTACATCAACGTCACTCTTACAGGGTTACTGGTGTGCTACTGGGCGTGTCTTCCTACTAAAAAACGAACTGCCGCAGAGAGCGCTGGAAAGGTTTAAGAGACCCACGTCAGATAGACTAGTCCGCCGTAGTAGATGCAATAGATCGACCACCCAATACGAAATATATGTTTGTCCTCTTATCGTTATATACAGTGCGACTGGCAGTGAACCGTCCGAGCCCAGGGTGACCCTGCCGAGCCGGCATGTGCGCATATTAAAGCCGCCGCCATGCGATTAGGAGGGCCTTGCCTTTCCTCTGTAACTCCCCTTTCCATCTGCGCTATCGCTGCTCATCGTCGCCGCCTTTGCAGACGTTCGGTCGGCCGCTTACAACGTTTCTGCAGCATCCCGATACCGTTGCTGCTCTTGCTCATCCAGTGTCCATTACCCTAGCCCAGTGCTGCCCCACCCCGTACCATCTTGTCACCATGGGCATGACATATCGCCAATATCTATCGGGTCCCCGTATATACGGGTGTTCAGGCTGCAAGACACATCTTGCCACTATCGACTCCATGATGTCCAGAGCGCGTATCTCCTTCCCCGCCATCTAGTTGCCCTTGTCTGACACTCCTCCATACTAGGCCTTCAACGGGCAGCACGGCAGAGCATATCTCTTCATGAAAGTGTACGTCCGGCCTAGTCAACGGCCGTTCCTCCGTCGTTGCACTTTTCCCTTTTGGCTGACTTCATCATCTACTCCAGGGTAAATATCATAGAAGGCGAGGCTTGCGAACGCGCTATGACCACAGGCCAACACACGGTTCGAGATATCTACTGCATCAAGTGCGGCACCACCCTTGGCTGGAAATACGCAAGTGTCTTTCTTACTATCCTTTTCCACAATAAGATTGAGTCGTCGTAATAACCTATTTTCATGAACAGGAGGTCGCACAGGAGCCTTCGCAGAAATACAAGGAAGGACACTACATCCTCGAGCGTAACCTGCTGGTCGACGTGCAGTAATCTCTGTTTCGCCGGATTGCATCACACAGCACGCAGCTCGAGGTCCAGTCTGACTCCCCCTCGGATCCTCCGTTCTCACTTTCTATCTCCGATATCTATCTCGAGTGCTTTCCAGGCATCCCGTCACTCACGGCTTAAACAGGAATTCTGGCATCCACGACCGCTCGCTTCGTGCTCAGCGTTCTTCTTTCTCGTGTTCTTCCCATCCCGCCAGTATTTCCTTGTGTGCGTTAGCCTTAGTATCGAGCATGCGGGAATACTGGAGGGGCACAATCGGTCCTTCATCATGGATCCTCGGTTCTATTTATCATTGCCTCATACCCTTTTCCCGCATCTCTTGTCAACTTGCTCTCTCTATTGTTAATATCTTTTCCCTATTCTACGTCATGGTTCATACATCTGCATATCTCAGGTTTCTTCTTTACCTGTGGTTCAACCAACTCTGTACTGTAGCAATTATTTGTCGTCTCTTCCTGATTCTTCCCCCTGTAGTTATCGCATCGCCCTTCCCATTTCTTGCATCTTTCCCTTTATTCTAGCATCGGACCTTCCCATTTACGCATATATCATTCATCAGTCTGGCGTTGTCCTAGATGGGCTGTCTCCTCCCACTTCCATCGTATCACTTCTCGAACACCCTTCAGCCTCTCCTCGCACTCGTCTCTCTTTGATTTGGATTTCAACTGTAACCATACGTACGTACGTTCGAGTTTTCTGGGCGTCTCCGAGCTTTGTGGTACCGGTATTCTCACCTGGCCAATACATGTACACGTTGTCACGGAGATCCTAGCAGGGGGTTGTCAAAATGAGGGGACGGCACTCAGTGAGTCCCTACCTATATCCGATGCCGTTCCATATGCTGGTCCTTCCAGTCAGTTGGCTATTCGTATACATTACTAGTATGGGCCATGACATCCGTTAGAGGAAGGATAGATGATTCCGAGTACGTTCAAAGTTTAGCTACAGCTCCATCCTTTCCACCGCCAGGGGCGGGACCACGGACATCTGCTCTCACAACACCTTCCTGGGCAGCCACTGCGACTAGCTTTCCGGCTTGGGTATAAATCTATAGGAGGACCAATTGATCTCTTGAATGCATAGCGGAAGGCAGGAAGCGCACCCTTCCATTTACGACACCGCGTCCAGAACCTGCTGTCGGGCAGTCAATCTGAAAGAATGATTCCAGTGTAAGCGGTCAGCAACACGCTCTCTAGAGAAGAGAATACTGACCACATAGAGGAGCCAGTCCGCAAAGTCGAAATCATTGTCATAGAACCACAGGGTGTGGTCTATTGTTGAGTTCATAGCGAGTTTAGTCTTTCCCGAACCCTCACGCTTGAGACGCAGAATACGAGACGCTGCTGAAATGCTGGTGGAGAGAAGTTAGCGTAGGGGTTGGGCTGGATGGTATATGCGCCTACAATTGAAGATCTGAAGCGTAAGCCAAGATGCACTGTTACAGATAGGTGTGAGTGAGATGGCAAGAACGGCGGGACTAAGGCTGCACCTTCTGGAATGGGGCCTCGTACTGTGGTATTGAGCGGGCTTTCATCCAGTACATATACCGTTCCACGCCATCCGCGGAAATGTCACCCTCTGCAGCTACTTTGAGAGCAATGGGGCTTCGCGCTCGTTCCTCAATCGACCCATCAGGATAGCGTGCAAGAGTGCTGCAAATGGGACATACTGTCATGACTGCTTGATAGAAGTCCTTCACCTGTGCAGGAACACTGGGATTCTGCAGAACACGAGCGAACCGGGCCTCCTGGAGTTCGCACTGGTCAGGCATGGGGACTTTGGGCATTGGCCACTGGTGCGAAGGTTGCCATGGCTCAGGCTTCTGGAACGAGCAGAGCATGATAAAGATGATACGGCCATTCTGCATGGCTTTGACTGCACGGGTCACATAGGATTTTCCATCCCGCACGCGCTCGACATTGTAGATAATCGGTGTTGCAGGGGAGGCGCTAAGAAGAAAGTAGCACTTGGAAAGGCATGAGAGGCGTTGCTGGGATCCTTCCTGATAAGGTTCCTTACGTGCATTGACTAAACGAGGGCGTCAAGGCATGCGGCTTGGCGGTCATATCGTAGAAGACGTACGTGGAGTGCAAAGGCAGGGTCGACGCAGTTCGTCGCAGAAACAAGAGCCTGACTGATAACTTGGCTAGCTGGCCGTTCAGAGACCATGATCTCCATATACTTGAGAGTACACACCCTCCGAAGACTCCCCTCGCCTTCAACGGCAGCCATAGTGATTTTGAACGAAACAAATTCGCGTCGAGTCGCTCCACTTCCAGCGACGTCGAGATCTGCTCGTGCTCAACTTGGTTTGTGTCGGCCATTATGTTGAGGGAGGGGGCGGCGAAAATGAGCGCCTCTTTGCTTGTGATATGCAGGTCGCGAAGAAACGGCTAAATTGCCGAGCTGAAGAGCGAGAACCATGTCGACCACGACGGAGCGTCAGGTTCACCCGGAGGCTCGGAAGCAAAAGTGGATTCATAGCCGGTCCTGATTTCCACCGGCTATCTTACGTCATGGTCCCGGTCTGCTCGTTGCCTCAAGATAAACCTTAGAGTCTTTTCGCCATTCTGTCCCAGGCGGTACCACCACACAAATCGCCCAAGCAATGTGCCAAAAGGGTGCACCGATTACAGCACCCCGAAGACTATGCACGTTTACAACTCTTCGACTTCAACAGTGAACCCACACGTGTGACAAATCTGCCTCGCATTACCGTCCCGATCCTTTTCCAGAGGTCCGAAGCTGTGCTTGTGTTCTTCATCCTTCCGTTTCTGCCAAACACTCTCTTTCGTCCGCCGACGAAGCTCTCTGAGGCTGTTTTCAAACTTTTTGTTCTTCTTTTTCTTCTTCTCCTCCATTCTCCTCTCGTATTCTGCGTCGAGGGCCTCCGGACTGCCCCACTTCTTCCAAGCAAATTCTTCCACTTGGTATCTGAGGAAGAGCATCATGTTGGCATACGTCGAGCTGTGCGGATTGGCTTTGAGCAGGTGCGGCATCACTTCATGATCACGCAGTTCCGCTGTCGAAGAGTGAGTATCCATTAAAATGAGATCAGGAATGCACACACGATCAGTGAGGAGATAGTCCTGTTGATACTAATAGTAAGCTTCCGAGTCGAACGGATGTACGTGGCTACAGCGTCGTACCTCTTTGCACTCCGTCTTCGTCAACAGGCTATAACGCTCTGGCTTCTCATTCGCGCACTTCTTACACACCAAGCATCCGAATACATTGCGGTATGTATGGTCAATGTCGACGGTTTGGCACTCCTGACATCGAGGGTTGAGCGCAGGATCAAGGAATACGGCTGGAGGAGGTGGGTGAGCGAAGTTACCACCGGGACGGAGGTCGATACGTACGAGGTTCTAAATTCTGCTGCGCCCTCTGCTTCTCCCGCTCCTTCTCCTTCCTTATCGTTTCCTCATCTACCTCCTTGTTGTCCTCCAACAGGAAGCCTCCCTTCGAGTTGACCATCTTCGACAGGTCATATTCAAAATATGTTCCCATTAGCCTATTATCCCGCTTCAGCTTCTGCTGAAGCTTGGACGAGCTGGCTGCAGGACCGGTAGGTGATGTCGATACAGCATCTATTGGGCGCTTGTTGTTGGGATTGCGAGAGCTAGAAGATGAGGTAGCTGCTGACTCTTTCTCCCGTTGGGCGGCCTTCGCTAACATACACATCAATGACTAAACTGAGAGGAAAGCGTTGCCAATTACCTCTCAATCGATTGATTTCAAATTGTTTTACATGTTCTGGGGTCGCTTGAAGTGTCGCATAGTCGGGCAATCGAGGAGGAGGTGTCACGGGGCGTTCAATGGGTTCAGTCATGGGAGTCAGAGTTGAAGAACTGCCTCCAACAGCCAGCTCGGACGCGACAAGCTAATGAGATCACGTGTGGGTGCCCCGAGACAGGGGCTTGCTGGCCAGTCGCCCGTCAGTGATAGGCCGGCACAAGGTCTCGAAACGTTGAGAAATCTGGGCTATATTGTACATTTGATATCGTCTATTTTACATGAAGGTGCAAGCGCCCGGTTTCATGAAGAACCGATGTGCTGAGCATTGTTGACATGCAAGATCTGTCCACTGATGAGGTTGGCGTCAGGGGAAGCAAGGAAAACATAAGAGGGACCCAGTTCCGCTGGAAGACCTGCACGTCCATGGAGGGGAGTACCTACTCCGAATCCTTCCATGTTCTCTGCAGGGCGTGAGGCAGGCTGGAGAGCCGTGATAACGGGACCAGGCGCAATGCCATTGACGCGGATACCCTTGGGTGCGAGCTGCTGCGCAAGGGCACGGGTGAAGCTGACAATGGCGCCCTTGGTAGAGCTATAGTCAACGAGCGCTGGCGAGCCCTTGTACGCGGTGACGGAAGTTGTGTTGATGATTGAAGATCCACGCTTGAGGTGCGGGAGGGCGAACTTGGTGACGGCGAACATCTGGAGGATATTGGACTGGAATGTGCTCCGCACATTACCAAGATCAATTTCCTCAAAATTCTCGCACATTCTGAGGAAGCATGTTAGTGACGAGGACTATGCAGATAAAGGCTCACTCACATTTGCTTCGAGGCGTTATTAACAAGGATGTTGAGCTTTCCGAAAGCCTTGATATGGCTGTCAACAAGAGCCTTGCAGTTCTCGTCCTTCATGAGATCTCCAACAAATAAGTTGACTTTGGCCCCGGATTCCTCAATCAGCCTCTTCGCATCTTGGGCGTCGGCCTCCTCCTCGGGCAAGTACGAAATGGTAATGCCGGAGGCACCTTCGCGGGCAAATTGAATGGCGGCGGCACGACCAATGCCACTATCCCCACCAGTTATGATTGCCGTTTTGCCTTCCAACCTAGTATGATCTCAGTTGAAGGTAGTAGAGAGGATGGAACACCTATTACGCACTTTCCGGCGCCCTTGTATTCGCGGAGGCTGGGCTTTCCTTCGTCGTCCCAGAACTCAAGCTTGGTATACTCAACACCGGCTATTTCAAACTGAGAATGGACGGAATAACGAGGAGGGCATTATTACGTACGCGCAATCTTCTTATCGAGTCCAGGCAACTCTTGAGTTTGTTTCTCGGGAACAGCGACCTTGTAGGCGGTGACAATATCTTCAGCAGACATTTTGGGAGATGTACGGTGTAACAATCGAGATCGGCTCTGGGCGAAGGGTAGAACGGTTCTGGGTAATCTGGATAACAATGAAGACATGGCTTGTGCGAGACACAACCCGGCTATATAGCTAGCTGGCAAGGCCACAGTGGAGAATGCTTGATGAAAGTGGAGGGCGGGGCGATGATGTCAGGCTCACCGTCACAAGAGCACCTTGGGCGCTTCGAAACACATTCATTGCGTGTTCAAACGTGCTGCCGAATGGTCAGTTGAACTGCAGATCGACGGTCGAGCGCACCACAGACACGGAGCGAGAGTCGGGTACAGGCTGGTAAATCGAGAGTGCTCACAGCAATCACTTGCGGCGAGTGCGAGCGTAACATTCAAAGTACAGTGGAGACAACAAAACACAAGATGGTACAGCACAACAAGGACTATGCAGGGAGATCGGTCTGAGGATCAGGAGCTGAAGCAGGGGGAGGTTCAACAACCATGGCGTCATCAGCTGGCGCAATAGACGCCGGCGCTTGAGGAGGCTCGGCTTGCGCCAGAGGGTTCGGCATGGGCGCTTGAGTATCGGGCACGGAAGATACAAGCACGGTTGATGGGGAAGGCGGTGGGGATGGGTGTTTGGCAACGGAGGTTGGCGCAGGGCTTTGCGAAGATGGCGTGTCGATTTCCATAGCCGGTGAGTCGTCCTCCTGCGGGGCTGACATAACTCTTGCAATCGTATGGTGACCACTAGGTCCTGCACCATGCGTAGCGCCAACTGACGAAGCCAGGATACCTACTCCCATCCCAAATTTGTGATTTCCCTCGGCGTCCTTGTCTAATAAGTCCTTGTGGCTCATGTGGTCCCGCCGTCCGCCCTCTCCCTCGTCATCTGAATCGGAGAGCTCGCCATCATCCTGCCGTCTGGAATCCAGTAGGCGCATTGGCCGTCTATCGTTAGGATCGTCCATGTCCTCATCCTGATTGGGGTCATCAAGGGCTTCGTCGTGCGGTAGGGATGGTATATCTAGCGTTAAGTTGTTAGAGGGCATCTGGACCAGGAAAGCGCGCTCCGCCTTACCCGTCATTTGCATACTTGGCGGACCGCCACTGCTGCGCAGATTCTCCAGAACGATCCTTTTAACACGGTCGAGGTATGCGGGGGTATTGAGATCATCCGTGTTCGACGATTTAACGTCGAGTTCATAGTCAGGACCAAAGTACTCGTAGTACTCGTTGACAGGAATATCTGAATGTGATGATATGTCAAGACCTAGACAGCGAAGAGGCTGTCTCGAAGCTCACCTGGGGCCAGTTCTACACCGGCAGCGAGGCCTGTCTCGAATGCCCATGCCCGACTAACGTTACGCATCGTGTAGCCTCCTCCACCAAGCAGAAGAAGAGGTTTATTGAATGATTTAACGAACCGGACACAATTTGCATGGCCTATTGACCTATCCGTCAGAAAAGCACTCGTACGGATTGACCAGTTCCAGAATTTACCTCGCATCGACAGATTCAGGCAACCAAGCTTGTCCCCCGATAAAGAATCCGTTCCACATTGCAGTACAATTGCAGAGGGGTCGTACGTCTCCATCACAGAGCGAATTACCTAGACGACCACGTTAGCCCGGAGAAGCGGACCTTCACATAATTAATGACTTACAGGTTCGAAAACGGATTTATAATTCTCATCTGAAATGCCATCGCGAAGTGGAAAATTAAGGGCGTAGTACTTGCCCTTGTTGATTCCAACGTCCTGCTAAACATCAGTATCCAGTTGTACATCGCTGGACGGAACTCGGGATAGGGAGGGGGTGCCTTACACGTAGCTCTCCAGTCCCGGGAAAGTATTCTCCATACTTGTGGAAGCTGACCGTCATAACTCTGTCTGTGGTATAAAACGCCTCTTCAACACCATCTCCGTGGTGCACGTCGATGTCGATGTATAGGACACGATTATGATATCTTCAGCAAAATGAGTATGGCATCGCTTCCACAAATCATGAACAAACCTCAATAACTCCAAAATGCCTAGTACAATATCTATAGATCATGAGCATACGAGAAAAAAGGACGTGGAGAAGAAGTGCGCGTTACCGTTCACATAGCAGAAGCCACTGGCTTCGCTCTTCTTAGCATGGTGCAAGCCACCTGCCCAATTGATAGCAATGTCACATTTATCGCGACTTAGNCGGGCGGCGCCCTCTGTTCCCAGACGCGTCAGCGGAGCGCAGTTGTTTCTATTCGTTTGTNAACGCACCCATCGAGCCACCCGCGGAGATCGAGCAGTATTCAAACAGACCATCGAAGACGGGACAGTCATCGCCAACGTTGTCTAGACCAGCACAANGATAAGCGCCTCTCGTCCTGGGGAGCGGAACTAAGGGGACAGACATTTGTGCTGTTCCTTGACGAAGGAGTTCATATTGCTGGGCGTTATCCGGCTGAGGAAGTCCACATATTCATCAGAGTGGAATTGGGTCATTTCCCGTTTAGTGGCGGGCTTGGCGCGCTGTGTANTTTGCATATGCTCTGAGTGGGTCAAAAAACGAGAAGCAGCCTGAGNCACATACGAAGATCTCCATTTTCTTGTAGAGACCGTAGTTCATGACGAGGGAATGGCACATGCGAATTCGAGTGGGCTTCATCCTAGCCTNCAGTTCGCTCAATGAAACATGTCCTAGTGCAAGTGCGACTTACGGATGTCCAGGGCCATAGTGGAAGCCTCCAATGTCAGAGTCGTAGAAATAGCACTGTTCTGCGGTTCAATTCCAGGNCAAGGTTGGCCACAANAATGTTGAACACGCACAACTCGCTTTTTCTGGGTTTCCCCGTCAAGAGGTTCCCATTTGTCTCCCATAGTAGCAGTTCCACAGGGCCGTGGGGTCTCCAGGCAGCGGTATTTAGCTAAGGGANNACGAATTGTGATGGCAAGCGCTCAAGCAAGTTCAAAGTGGTTCCCCGGAGGATCCCATCAGCTTTTGTAAGCTGGCATCAACATGCTCAGACTGCGAGCGCTAATCTCTTTCCGAGTCGTTTGACCTCCGACGCATACAAGGCGATACCAGCACAATATATGTACGTATGATAATGGAGGTATTACAACTAGGAGACGGCGTATAGATATGGAAGCNACTTCGTCGCTGGATGTTACTGCGTGTTGACGCAGATTAGAGGTTGGCTTTGCCAAGAGGTGCGTCTTGTCTGTCTGGAAGAATGTGTTGGGTTTGACAGAGGCACAGAATTGGAAGTGATGCGTACCTTGGTATACCAATGTCGANGGAGCGAACCCAAAGTCGTCCTGCAGTTTGATGCCCTGGTTGCAGTCTAGTCCAGTCACGAACAAGCCTTCACGAAGACAGCACGCTCACCAGCTCTCCAGCGATAACACGAACCTTGCGGCGGGGTACGCATTAGTCGAGTGTCGTCGACAAATATCTCAGGCTTACCATCGACCAATGATGAACGCAGTGGAGACTCGCAAACCAAAGCTAAGGAGCATGCATTCAGCGCTNAGACAAGTTGGCTGCAGAATGAAGCACTCGCCTCCCGCCCCGCTGTCGACTGAAACTCGTGCATATGCGGCGTTATCGCGTGCAGCGTGAGTGGTTCATCGACATCGACCTTCGGTACGACATCTGCAAGCTGCTTCAAAGTCTCTAATAGCGCTTCCTTCGCTCCAGCCCGACTTGTCTCCATGGGCGTGTTGCGTATGCGGACGTCGTACGACAGGGCACGCGGCGGTTGTTTNTGCAAGCATTCCAACAGCAAGACAAAGTGGTCCCTTGCATGGCGAAGATGCTTGCCTTGTNGACTCTTAGTGTCTTGGTCGGTGAGAGATGGTGGCNACGAGATGCATACCGATAGTAGAGCCGGGCATGTACTGAGAGTGGACCGTCAACTGTTCATCGGAGGTGATATGGTTGTCGAGCAAGTCGACGGCCTGAGATAGGACCGTTCTGGCGACTGCGAGCTGCTGCNGCAGCGTNTCTTTACGGTTCGATGGTGAAATGTCTCGGTCGGAGCTGTTCATGTTGGGAGTAGGAGAGGAAAGNATCTGAATATGGCTTTCTTGCTGCATCATGACCAAATACTCTGGAAAGGAGGNGAGGTCGATCGAACANGGGGTGAAAATGGCCTCGGATTATATACAGGAATGTAGTACAAGTATGTGCCTTCTTTGCCTCGAGCTGAACACGCTGCGTCCACCTGCTCTTACCCCAANGTTTCCCGTCCAACCAGACCCTTGATCCCATCCCTGCACGACGGCGATGACGTTGGTGTGCTCGGAGCTCGAGATGGATCCGACAGAATGAGTGGATGTGAGTGTCTCTCAGCTCAATTTCGAACGAGCCATTGAGTGTGGCGCGTCCGAACTCAAAGCGAGAGATCTCTCTCTGCCAAAGGAAGCCACAGCCAGCAAGAACTGGCGCGGTGAGAGACTGGAGGAGCGTTGAACGCCGTCGACCGTCGTCTCTGCTTTGGTCCAAGAAAAAGAGCGATCGTTGTGGTTCCGGCTATTTGGNAGTGGCTGACTAAGCAGACCGAATGCGCNCAGAACTGGCTCTGTGCTGGGTCTTGTCATCACGACCGCCGAATTTCTTCACTTTCNCGTCTCTCACCGCCATGTTCCGCTATCTCACTAAAGCCAGGCCTCTGGCTAGGGTCTGTCTCTTTCTTTGCGTCGGGAATGCGCGTCGTATTCACTCTTCCTCTGAAGGTTGCTGGTGCGCAAAAGCGATCCCTCTCCATCCATGAGTACCAGTCAATGAAGTTGTTGAACTCGGTGCGGCCTCTGAGCTTTGTTAGCGNACGCGGACACTTGACATCATCTGCAGTACAATATCCCCACACCTAAAAGCGTCGCAGCACACACTCCCGAAGAAGCGTACGAGGTCGCCAAGAACTTCGGTATGGACACCGGAAGGACCCAATCTCGTCGGCACTGAATGTATATCTTTCGCAGGCAAGAATGACCTCGTTATCAAGGCCCAGGTCCTGGCTGGAGGACGTGGNAAGGGTCACTTTGACACCGGTCTGCAGGGAGGCGTACATATGGTCAATAGGTATGGTAATCCCAGCCCAAACCTGTGATTTACACCAATTCCTTGGGCAGTCCCGAGCAGGCGAAGGAGCTGGCCAGCAAGATGATCGGCTCGAAACTCATCACCAAGCAGACCGGCGCCGCTGGTCGCGTTTGTAACGCGGTTATGCTCGCTGAGCGGCGCCAACCTGCCCACGAGTACTACGTCGCCGTTCTCAACGACCGAACCACCCAGGGTGTCGTCCTTGTCGCTTCCGCTCAAGGTGGTATGAACATCGAGGAGGTTGCAGCCAAGGATCCCAGTGCCATTATCACAACTCCCATCGACTTCCACAAGGGTCTGACCGAGCCTGAGGCCATTGAAATCGCGAAGAAGCTCGGCTTCAGCGATGCTCAGACCCAGAAGGAGGCCGCCGACATCTTTATCAACCTTTATCGTATCTTCAAGGAGAAAGACGCCACCCACGATAGAGATCAACCCAATGGCCCTTACCACTGACGGCGCTGTGCTGTGGTGCGTCCCTACCTTAGATGGGTGCTTTGTGATTCCCTGACCATCCATGCAGCATGGACGCCAAATTTGGGTTCGATGACAACGCTGACTTCCGCCAGAAAGATATTTTCGCTCTCCGGGATATCTCCCAAGAGGAGCCTTCGGAGGTTGAGGCTCAGAAGGCGAACTTGAACTTCATCAAGCTGGACGGGAACATTGGATGCCTCGTTAACGGTGCCGGCCTCGCTATGGCCACTATGGACGTCCTTTCTCTTCACGGCGGCAATCCCGCCAACTTCTTGGACGTCGGAGGGTTAGTGCTTTTTCATTGCCGGATTCCTCCGTTTACCCCGCTCTGACTTCTCTTCCGGTTTCTAGAGGAGCCACTCCCGAGACTGTAAAGAAGGCCTTCGAGATCCTCCTGGCTGACCCCAAAGTCAAGAGCATCTTCATCAACATTTTCGGAGGTACGTTGCCGCTGGGAAGTCATACCCCGGTTCGTACCTGCGTGCTCACGAAGTTTAACCAGGAATTATGCGATGCGATTACATTGCCGAGGGTGTTATCAAGGCTACCAAAGAACTTGGCCTCAAGATCCCNCTCGTAGTTCGGCTGAAAGGAACTAAGGAAGAGGAGGCGAAGAAGATGATCCAGGAATCTGGTCTGAAGATTATTGCTTTCGATGGTCTGGACGAGGCGGCGGAGAAGGCCGTCAGCCTCGCTGTCTGATTTCACCCTAGCGCCTTCATTTCTTGCTTGACAGACTAGATTATAGATACCAGACACTACCATACCTGTTGTGTACTNATGGTCCACTTACGCGGACTGATGTAGACGTATGTAATTATTCATTTTCTCACTCCAAATTCACAGATTCCGACTCTGCAAGTCTGCGGGCAGGATTAATCGGCAAAGAATAAGCACAAGGCTGCATAGAGACGGATTACAAGATGATGCTATACACGTAGCACAAAGCAAAATAGAACATTACCACCCGGACCTTGCAAAAGGTGCTTGGGGCGGAGGAGGGTATGGCATGGAAGAGGGCATTGGATGTTGCTGCTGGGCAATATGGTGGGTATTATCCACTCTTGGTTGTCCCCTCCCCGCGGGCATCGGAACGTAGCCATGGCTCGTAGGATGCTGCATCACTGGTGCGTGGGGGTGGGCATGCATCATCATTGGGCTTGTAGGGTATATGGGCGCTTGAGACAATGCAGGACTCATACCCGGTGCCATAGTGCGATTTCGACTTGCAGGGACCCCATTTTGCGAAGTTTGGTGTTGCGGTTGCATCATGGCTCGGTGGAACCGAAGAGTGCTGGATGTAGGGTATTGGGCGCCGACGGCGAAGGGCTGTAAGGCATCATGGCAGGTGGTCCGTAAGGAGGCGGGCGCATCCATGTTGCCTGTATTGGTCGGAGGCATCACAGGCACCCACACCGACTGATGTCCACCAGGGTATATCGGTTGCATACGACCTGGTACAGGGCTAGAGTTCATAGGCGGCGGGTGGGGGGGAGTACATCATGGGAGCAGGGGAATGGCTGGTGATCGGGGAAGGATACGATCCATATGAAGCTGGTCGCATCCCCTGCGGCCCAGGTGGGGCACCGCTGTACGTGTAGGAAGTAGTGGTTGGCCGAGCAACTGGTGCATTTGTTGAAGGGGGGGATATAGGCGGACGGGGAGGAGCTNTCGCCGCCGACGACGACTGGGGAACCTGCTGGAAGGCCCTTGTCACATCGTGCAGGGACATCCGAGAGTGGGGGNTGGGCAGCTGCTGGTGGAGGGGTTGAGCCATCTTCTGATTTCACTTCTTGGAGGGTGAACGGCAACGATGTCAAATCATCGGGAATCGCTTCGAGGGAGTTCACAGGTCGAATTTCCGTCTTTTCGGACGGTTGTGACCAAAGGGCTTTGAGGTGCTCTGGGTCAGGCCCTCTCGAAGTCGACTCCTTTAGCGGTGGAACGTTCAACGACGACCTCGACCATGGCGATGTTTGGTGAGCCATCGGAAAGGAAGACTTCTCAGACTACGACAGCCAGACGTGAGATACTCGATAGTGGTCAAGAGATTGATTCACTCAACTGTGATGATATTTTCCGAGGGCTTGGTATCAGTAGTCGACGATGCTGATGGAGCGCGGTCGTTGCTGGCGGTTTGAGAGACAGGAGCCTCGAGCTTTTCCGACTCTGGCGGAACAGGCTGAGAGTGGGCGTTTTGAGACAGCGCATGAGAGGATGGTGGTGTATCAGACGGCAATATCTCCATGGTCTGAGCAGGCTCCCTGGTTTCTTCGAGCTCATCCGAGACGATGAAGCTCAGAGTTGACGACTTGCCAGTGGTCTCGATGATGTCGATCCTCGAGTCACGCCTGACCGCGACAGCAGAACCTACTGGCATCTTCGGCTGCGCACGACCACGGACTCCAGATTGAGAATCTATCTTAGAGTTGAGTAGTTCTGACGGCCTCGGGAGAGAAGCTACGTTGGTGTCCGAAGGCTGGACATCCGGAGGTGGTGACCGGCTCATGGTATTTAATCCAGAATCTTGCGCCGTGCCAGTCGCCACTTGTTCCGTAGGTTTGCTCACGGCTGGCTTTCTCCAGGAAGCCGCCGTGTCGGCGAGAGGGGTCCTACTAAACCCGCGAAACATCTGCTTTGGTTGTCGTCTCGGCAGAAGGACGCGGTACTTCGGCGGCTTCCCTTTGTAAAATGCTGGTTTGCGGAAGAGAACGTCGTTTACTGAGAAGTCCCT